>JARQOD010000578.1:0-140105 GCA_033576555.1 Oophaga sylvatica | reverse complement strand
GGCTCCTGTGTATTACAGGGTGGAGGGTAATAAGTGCAGCGTCTCCTCTCCGGGCTCCTGTGTATTACAGGGTGGAGGGTAATAAGTGCAGCGTCTCCTCTCCGGGCTCTGTGTATTACAGGGTGGAGGGTAATAAGTGCAGCGTCTCCTCTCCGGGCTCCTGTGTATTACAGGGTGGAGGGTAATAAGTGCAGCGTCTCCTCTCCGGGCTCTGTGTATTACAGGGTGGAGGGTAATAAGTGCAGCGTCTCCTCTCCGGGCTCCTGTGTATTACAGGGTGGAGGGTAATAAGTGCAGCGTCTCCTCTCCGGGCTCCTGTGTATTACAGGGTGGAGGGTAATAAGTGCAGCGTCTCCTCTCCGGGCTCCTGTGTATTACAGGGTGGAGGGTAATAAGTGCAGCGTTCCTCTCCGGCTCCTGTGTATTACAGGGTGGAGGGTAATAAGTGCAGCGTCTCCTCTCCGGGCTCCTGTGTATTACAGGGTGGAGGGTAATAAGTGCAGCGTCTCTCTCCGGGCTCCTGTGTATTACAGGGTGGAGGGTAATAAGTGCAGCGTCTCCTCTCCGGCTCCTGTGTATTACAGGGTGGAGGGTAATAAGTGCAGCGTCTCCTCTCCGGGCTCCTGTGTATTACAGGGTGGAGGGTAATAAGTGCAGCGTCTCCTCTCCGGGCTCCTGTGTATTACAGGTGGAGGGTAATAAGTGCAGCGTCTCTCTCCGGGCTCTGTGTATTACAGGGTGGAGGGTAATAAGTGCAGCGTCTCCTCTCCGGGCTCCTGTGTATTACAGGGTGGAGGGTAATAAGTGCAGCGTCTCCTCTCCGGCTCCTGTGTATTACAGGGTGGAGGGTAATAAGTGCAGCGTCTCCTCTCCGGGCTCTGTGTATTACAGGGTGGAGGGTAATAAGTGCAGCGTCTCCTCTCCGGGCTCCTGTGTATTACAGGGTGGAGGGTAATAAGTGCAGCGTCTCTCTCCGGCTCTGTGTATTACAGGGTGGAGGGTAATAAGTGCAGCGTCTCCTCTCCGGCTCCTGTGTATTACAGGGTGGAGGGTAATAAGTGCAGCGTTCCTCTCCGGGCTCCTGTGTATTACAGGGTGGAGGGTAATAAGTGCAGCGTCTCCTCTCCGGCTCCTGTGTATTACAGGTGGAGGGTAATAAGTGCAGCGTCTCCTCTCCGGCTCCTGTGTATTACAGGGTGGAGGGTATAAGTGCAGCGTTCTCTCCCGGCTCCTGTGTATTACAGGGTGGAGGGTAATAAGTGCAGCGTCTCCTCTCCGTCTGTGAACAGGTGGGGGAATAAGTGCAGGTCTCTCTCCGGCTCTGTGTATTACAGATGGAGGGTAATAAGTGCAGCGTCTCCTCTCCGGGTCCTGTGTATTACAGGGTGGAGGGTAATAAGTGCAGCGTCTCCTCTCCGGGCTCCTGTGTATTACAGGGTGGAGGGTAATAAGTGCAGCGTCTCCTCTCCGGGCTCCTGTGTATTACAGGGTGGAGGGTAATAAGTGCAGCGTCTCCTCTCCGGCTCTGTGTATTACAGGTGGAGGGTAATAAGTGCAGCGTCTCCTCTCCAGGCTCCTGTGTATTACAGGTGGAGGGTAATAAGTGCAGCGTCTCCTCTCCGGGCTCCTGTGTATTACAGGGTGGAGGGTAATAAGTGCAGCGTCTCCTCTCCGGGCTCCTGTGTATTACAGGGTGGAGGGTAATAAGTGCAGCGTCTCCTCTCCAGGCTCCTGTGTATTACAGGGTGGAGGGTAATAAGTACAGCGTCTCCTCTCCGGGCTCCTGTGTATTACAGGGTGGAGGGTAATAAGTGCAGCGTCTCCTCCCGGGCTCCTGTGTATTACAGGGTGGAGGGTAATAAGTGCAGCGTCTCCTCTCCGGGCTCCTGTGTATTACAGGGTGGAGGGTAATAAGTGCAGCGTCTTCTCTCCAGGCTTCTGTGTATTACAGGATGGAGGGTAATAAGTGCAGCGTCTCCTCTCCAGGCTACTGTGTATTACAGGGTGGAGGGTAATAAGTGCAGTGTCTCCTCTCCAGGCTCCTGTGTATTACAGGATGGAGGGTAATAAGTGCAGCGTCTCCTCTCCAGGCTCCTGTGTATTACAGGGTGGAGGGTAATAAGTGCAGCGTCTTCTCTCCAGGCTCCTGTGTATTACAGGATGGAGGGTAATAAGTGCAGCGTCTCCTCTCCAGGCTCCTGTGTATTACAGGGTGGAGGGTAATAAGTGCAGCGTCTCCTCTCTGGGCTCCTGTGTATTACAGGGTGGAGGGTAATAAGTGCAGCGTCTCCTCTCCAGGCTCCTGTGTATTACAGGGTGGAGGGTAATAAGTGCAGCGTCTTCTCTCCAGGCTCCTGTGTATTACAGGGTGGAGGGTAATAAGTGCAGCGTCTCCTCTCTGGGCTCCAGTGTATTACAGGGTGGAGGGTAATAAGTGCAGCGTCTCCTCTCCAGGCTTCTGTGTATTACAGGGTGGAAGGTAATAAGTGCAGCGTCTCCTCTCCAGGCTTCTGTGTATTACAGGGTGGAGGGTAATAAGTGCAGCGTCTCCTCTCCAGGCTTCTGTGTATTACAGGGTGGAGGGTAATAAGTGTGTGTAGCCCTGGTGGTGGGCACACGCAGTACCCTGGGGAGTGTATGGAGAGGCGGCGGCTTAATGCTCAATATGCATTCACTCTACACACACTAGACACACCCTTGGGGTAGTGAAGTATACTCTAGGGAGTGGTCAAGAAGGTTTGTGTAGGAGTGATTTTAGTCAGTCAGTCTAGTTCCTGTCTTCGGGCAGTAAGGACGTGGAGAGTCTGCGTCTAGACTACAGTGAGAGAGTCTGCATCTGGAGGGAGGAAGGATTCTGGATTGCTATCTCATCAGCTTGGAAAGTGGAGTCTGGTATAGGTGTTGGAATACACCTTAGTCTGGTCAGAGCTGTGTCATCTCCTCAGCATACATTGAAAGAAAGAACAAGTTGTAACCCAGAAAGTCTTCAGCATTCCTGTCTCAAGGACAGTATCAGGTACAGAGACGTGCTCCTGCCTGTGATAACTGAGCATCTGTGGTGAACTTGATTGGAAGGAGAAAGATTGGAAGTGACTACTCGACCCTTGGCTAGTAAGAGTGTTTATGTTACCAGCGTGGACAAGGCGAAAGGCAAGTGGATTATAGAATTGGTGCTACAGGATTGCATAAGTCCAGCACCCTGTTTACCGGTCACTGGGGACCGAAGAGTCGCTGTTGTTTCAGGCACAGAGGCAGGAAAACCAGGAATCTACCGGACCCTAGGTCGCGGCAGACAAGCCCCTTATAGTCGGTACGTAGCTGGGGTCAGAGGGAGTGAACACTTTGGAGTTCTGCAGGACAAACATAAGTATTCAGCTCCTTCACAGGAAGATCCCTAACACTAAGCTGACTGGGCAGTTACAGCTAAGATTAGCTGGAATCATAGAGGGAACTACGCTTCAGGCTGGTTGTACTCGTTTATTGGAGTTAAAGGAGGCCCCTAACTTGTCCAGCTGCCGTCTCAAAATACACTCCCTTTGGATCAGCCTCCCTGGGACCTGCCTTGACATCTTGCAAGTAAAGGTATGGAAAGACGCTGACTGTGTGAGACTGTGTTATTTACCGGCACCCGACTTCACCATCTTAACAGACTTTGAGGGAAGAGTCCCACCTGTAGGGGACCCGACATCTAGCTGCCTCACCATCCCCTCAGAGATCTACAGCAGCGCTGGTACTAATTACCAGAACACTACAGGTGGCGTCACGAACTGTATATAGTTATCCCCTGTAAATATATCCCCAACAACATACGCCAGACCGCCCGGGCCACAGACCGAGCCACAGCTACCTGTGACAAAATCCCCATAGACTTCTACGGGCTCGGCTCTGAGTACCCCATTGCCCTGGTAACCCACAATTGTGGTGGCGGGTCGACACAACAATTTGGCTTCACGAACAGGATACCAAACTCGCGAAATTGCGAGCCCTGCGTGCCTAAGGACTTGTTTTTGTAAAAAAGACTGTTGCTATTTTTGGCGCTAAAATCCGCCATTTTGCCGCCATATTCGCGCCCTCAGGCGCTGGAGAAGAAGGTGGGCGTACCTGTAAAAGCGCGCTGTTGCCTGGCTCCGCCCCCAGCTCTGACTCAGCGGCAGGTCCTGCGACAGGAAGTGAACGCTCTGACATCAGAGCGCCTGCGACGAAGGTCCTGTCCCCACCGAAAAGGAATGAAGGAGACAGAGAGACGCTGGCGTGCCCTGAAACAGCGGCTGCTGTGGGACGCAGTGTTCTCTCCTACAAGCATAATGCCGTCTCCTGAATTCCCAAGTTCCCTGCTGAGGAAGGCTGAAGAGAAACCGGAGGCTGCCCCCAAAAGTACCGATCCTGATCCCACCGATGGAGCGGTGGAGGCAAAGGAGGTTGAGGAGGTACCGCCAGTTCCGGAACGCCCGCCCGGCCAGGAGGCCGCAGCAGATGATCAATCCCTGGTAGGGACACCGGCGGGGACCCAGCCGTCAATGATGGAGAGCGACTGGGAAGAGATGGAGCAGCGACAGCAGCAGGTTAGTGCGTCCTCAATTGAGCCATTGCGCACACCTGCTTCCTGCTCTGCATCACACCAGCATTGTGCGTCCTATTCCGCATCGCCCCCTGCGTACACCTCAGTATCGCAATCGGCGACCTACTCTGCATCGCAATCGGCGACCCAATCTACATCGCAAACTGCGGTTACAGCTGAATCGCCCCCTGCAACGCAAATTGAGACGCAGTCGGCGTCTCCCGAGAAAGAGATACCCGTTGCGCCCCTGATGGTTCATACAAAGACTGTTGCGACCCAGACTCTGATCGCAGCACATGAACTGTTCGTCATGAGATCTAGGGATCATCGCATTGTTCCAGCCCTCGGGATGGAAAGTGTAACAGAAATTAATAAAGAGATGTGAAGAACGGTAGGACCCAGACAGGGTTTACCGCAGCTGAGAAGATGTATATAAGTTTTTATAAAAGTGAAAGTAGTTTGTGCCGTTAATATGAAAAATGTCTATTTAATACTTTGTGTATTTTTCTATGTTTAATGCAACGTTCAAGATATTCGTACCTCCCGGATGGGAAGAAGTTAATGTTTGTTGTTATGCATACACAAAATTTTCTGTCTTCTTGTATTTCACAGCCCGGGAGTGCTGTCGTTTACCATGGGGGAATGTGTAGCCCTGGTGGTGGGCACACGCAGTACCCTGGAGAGTGTATGGAGAGGCGGCGGCTTAATGCTCAATATGCATTCACTCTACACACACTAGACACACCCTTGGGGTAGTGAAGTATACTCTAGGGAGTGGTCAAGAAGGTTTGTGTAGGAGTGATTTTAGTCAGTCAGTCTAGTTCCTGTCTTCGGGCAGTAAGGACGTGGAGAGTCTGCGTCTAGACTACAGTGAGAGAGTCTGCATCTGGAGGGAGGAAGGATTCTGGATTGCTATCTCTTCAGCTTGGAAAGTGGAGTCTGGTATAGGTGTGGGAATACACCTTAGTCTGGTCAGAGCTGTGTCATCTCCTCAGCATACATTGAAAGAAAGAACAAGTTGTAACCCAGAAAGTCTTCAGCATTCCTGTCTCAAGGACAGTATCAGGTACAGAGACGTGCTCCTGCCTGTGATAACTGAGCATCTGTGGTGAACTTGATTGGAAGGAGAAAGATTGGAAGTGACTACTCGACCCTTGGCTAGTAAGAGTGTTTATGTTACCAGCGTGGACAAGGCGAAAGGCAAGTGGATTATAGAATTGGTGCTACAGGATTGCATAAGTCCAGCACCCTGTTTACCGGTCACTGGGGACCGAAGAGTCGCTGTTGTTTCAGGCACAGTGACAGGACAACCAGGAATCTACCGGACCCTAGGTCGCGGCAGACAAGCCCCTTATAGTCGGTACGTAGCTGGGTCAGAGGGAGTGAACACTTTGGAGTTCTGCAGGACAAACATAAGTATTCAGCTCCTTCACAGGAAGATCCCTAACACTAAGCTGACTGGGCAGTTACAGCTAAGATTAGCTGGAATCATAGAGGGAACTACGCTTCAGGCTGGTTGTACTCGTTTATTGGAGTTAAAGGAGGCCCCTAACTTGTCCAGCTGCCGTCTCAAAATACACTCCCTTTGGATCAGCCTCCCTGGGACCTGCCTTGACATCTTGCAAGTAAAGGTATGGAAAGACGCTGACTGTGTGAGACTGTGTTATTTACCGGCACCCGACTTCACCATCTTAACAGACTTTGAGGGAAGAGTCCCACCTGTAGGGGACCCGACATCTAGCTGCCTCACCATCCCCTCAGAGATCTACAGCAGCGCTGGTACTAATTACCAGAACACTACAGGTGGCGTCACGAACTGTATATAGTTATCCCCTGTAAATATATCCCCAACAACATACGCCAGACCGCCCGGGCCACAGACCGAGCCACAGCTACCTGTGACAAAATCCCCATAGACTTCTACGGGCTCGGCTCTGAGTACCCCATTGCCCTGGTAACCCACAATTGTGGTGGCGGGTCGACACAAGTGCAGCGTCTCCTCTCCAGGCTCCTGTGTATTACAGGGTGGAGGGTAATAAGTGCAGCGTCTCCTCTCCAGGCTTCTGTGTATTACAGGGTGGAAGGTAATAAGTGCAGCGTCTTCTCTCCGGGCTCCTGTGTATTACAGGGTGGAGGGTAATAAGTGCAGCGTCTCCTCTCCAGGCTCCTCTGTATTACAGGGTGGAGGGTAATAAGTGCAGCGTCTCCTCTCCGGGCTTCTGTGTATTACAGGGTGGAAGGTAATAAGTGCAGCGTCTCCTCTCCGGGCTCCTGTGTATTACAGGGTGGAGGGTAATAAGTGCAGCGTCTCCTCTCCAGGCTTCTGTGTATTACAGGGTGGAGGGTAATAAGTGCAGCGTCTCCTCTCCGGGCTCCTGTGTATTACAGGGTGGAGGGTAATAAGTGCAGCGTCTCCTCTCCGGGCTCCTGTGTATTACAGGGTGGAGGGTAATAAGTGCAGCGTCTCCTCTCTGGGCTCCTGTGTATTACAGGGTGGAGGGTAATAAGTGCAGCGTCTCCTCTCCAGGCTCCTGTGTATTACAGGGTGGAGGGTAATAAGTGCAGCGTCTCCTCTCCGGGCTCCTGTGTATTACAGGGTGGAGGGTAATAAGTGCAGCGTCTCCTCTCCGGGCTCCTGTGTATTACAGGGTGGAGGGTAATAAGTGCAGCGTCTCCTCTCCAGGCTCCTGTGTATTACAGGGTGGAGGGTAATAAGTGCAGCGTCTCCTCTCCGGGCTCCTGTGTATTACAGGTGGAGGGTAATAAGTGCAGCGTCTCCTCTCCGGGCTCCTGTGTATTACAGGTGGAGGGTAATAAGTGCAGCGTCTCCTCTCCAGGCTCTGTGATTACAGGGTGGAGGGTAATAAGTGCAGCGTCTCCTCTCCGGCTCCTGTGTATTACAGGGTGGAGGGTAATAAGTGCAGCGTCTCCTCTCAGGCTCCTGTGTATTACAGGGTGGAGGGTATAAGTGCAGCGTCTCCTCTCCGGGCTCTTGTATTACAGGTGGAGGGTAATAAGTGCAGCTCTCCTCTCGGGCTCCTGTGTATTACAGGTGAGGGTAATAAGTGCAGCGTCTCCTCTCCGGCTCTGTGTATTACAGGTGGAGGGTAATAAGTGCAGCGTCTCCTCTCCAGGCTCTGTGTATTACAGGGTGGAGGGTAATAAGTGCAGCGTCTCCTCTCCGGGCTTCTGTGTATTAC
The DNA here is from genome assembly GCA_033576555.1 of Oophaga sylvatica. NCBI lineage: Eukaryota > Metazoa > Chordata > Amphibia > Anura > Dendrobatidae > Oophaga > Oophaga sylvatica. The sequence continues at coordinate 132,347 of JARQOD010000578.1, read as the reverse complement.
AGGGTGGGGGTAATAAGTGCAGCGTCTCCTCTCCGGCTCCGTGTATTACAGGTGGAGGGTAATAAGTGCAGCGTCTCCTCTCCGGGCTCTGTGTATTACAGGTGGAGGGTAATAAGTGCAGCGTCTCCTCTCCGGCTCCTGTGTATTACAGGTGGAGGGTAATAAGTGCAGCGTCTCCTCTCCAGGCTTCTGTGTATTACAGGTGGAGGGTAATAAGTGCAGCGTCTCCTCTCCGGCTTCTGTGTATTACAGGTGGAGGTAATAAGTGCAGCGTCTCCTCTCCGGCTCCTGTGTATTACAGGGTGGAGGGTAATAAGTGCAGCGTCTCCTCTCCGGGCTCTGTGTATTACAGGGTGGAGGTAATAAGTGCAGCGTCTCCTCTCCGGGCTCCTGTGTATTACAGGGTGGAGGGTAATAAGTGCAGCGTCTCCTCTCCGGCTCCTGTGTTTTACAGGGGAGGGTAATAAGTGCAGGTCTCCTCTCCGGCTCCTGTGTATTACAGGGTGGAGGGTAATAAGTGCAGCGTCTCCTCTCCGGCTCCTGTGTATTACAGGGTGGAGGGTAATAAGTGCAGCGTCTCCTCCGGCTCCTGTGTATTACAGGTGGAGGGTAATAAGTGCAGCGTCTCCTCTCCGGCTCCTGTGTATTACAGGGTGGAGGGTAATAAGTGCAGCGTCTCCTCTCCGGCTCCTGTGTATTACAGGGTGGAGGGTAATAAGTGCAGCGTCTCCTCTCGGCTCTGTGTATTACAGGGTGGAGGGTAATAAGTGCAGCGTTCTCTCCGGGCTCTGTGTATTACAGGGTGGAGGGTAATAAGTGCAGCGTCTCCTCTCCGGCTCCGTGTATTACAGGTGGAGGGTAATAAGTGAGCGTTCCTCCCGTCTGGTATCAGTGGAGTAAAGTGAGTCCTTGGGCTCTGTTTAAGGAGGTAATAAGTGCGTCCCTCGCCCTGTGTATTACAGGTGGGTAATAAGTGCATCTCCTAGGTCTGTGTATAGGGTGGTAATAAGTGCAGGTCTCTCGGCTCCTGTTATTACGTGGAGGTAATAGTCAGTCTCTCGGCTCTGTATCAGGTGAGGTAATAAGTGCAGCGTCTCCTCTCGCTCTGTTATTAAGGTGAGGTTAGTGGCGTTCTTGTCGTGTATTACGGGGGAGGTAAGTCCTCTCTCTCCAGGCTCTTGTATCAGTGGGGGAAAGTGCGGCTCCTCTCGGGCTCGTGTTACGGTGGAGTATAGTGCAGCTCTCTCTCGTGTGTATTACAGGGAGTATAATGCAGGTCCTCTCCGGTCTGTGTATAAGGGTGGAGGGTAAAGTGCAGGTCCTCTCGTCTGTGTATTCAGGGGGAGGGTAATAAGTGCAGCGCTCCTCTCCGCTCTGTGTATTACAGGGTGGAGGTATAGTGCAGGTTCCTCCAGGCTTCTGTGTATTACAGGGGGAGGTAATAGTGCAGCGTTCTTCCGGCTCTGTGTATTACGGGTGGAGGGTAATAAGTGCAGCGTCTCCTTCCAGCTCTGTGTATTACAGGGTGAGGTAATAAGTGCAGCGTCCCTCTCCGTCTGGTATTACGGGTGGAGGGTAATAAGTGCAGGTCTCCTCTCCGCTGTGTTACAGGTGGAGGGTAATAAGTGCACGTCTCCTCTCAGGTCGTGTATTCAGGTGGAGGGTAATAGTGCGGTTCTCTCCGGGCTCCTGTGTATTACAGGGTGGAGGGTAATAAGTGCAGCGTCTCCTCTCGGTCTGTGTATTACGGTGAGGGTAATAAGTGCAGGTCTCTCTCGGCTCCTGTGTTTACAGGTGGAGGGTAATAAGTGCAGCGTTCCTCTCAGGCTCTGTGTATTACGGGTGGGGTAATAAGTGCAGCGTCTCTCCCGCTCCTGTGATTACAGGTGGAGGGTAATAAGTGCAGCTCTCTCTCCGGCTCTGTGTATTACAGGGTGGAGGGTAATAAGTGCGGTCTCCTCTCGGGTCTGTGTATTACAGTGGAGGGTATAAGTGCAGCGTCTCTCCCGGCTCTGTGTATACAGGTGGAGGGTATAAGTGCAGCGTCTCCTCTCCGGGCTCTGTGTATTACAGGGGAGGGTATAGTGCGCGTTCCTTCCGGCTCCTGTGATTACGGGTGGAGGGTAATAAGTGAGCGTCTCCTCTCCGGGTCCTGTGTATTACAGGGTGGGGGTAATAGTGCAGCTCTCTTCGGGCTCCTGTGTATACAGGGTGGAGGGTAATAAGTGCAGCGTCTCCTCTCCGGGCTCCTGTGTATTACAGGTGGAGGGTAATAAGTGCAGCGTCTCCTCTCCGGGCTCCTGTGTAATTACAGGGTGGAGGGTAATAAGTGCAGCGTCTCCTCTCCGGGCTCCTGTGTATTACGGGGTGGAGGGTAATAAGTGCAGCGTCTCCTCTCCGGCTCCTGTGTATTACAGGGTGGAGGTAATAAGTGCAGCGTCTCCTCTCCAGGCTCCTGTGTATTACAGGGTGGAGGGTAATAAGTGCAGCGTCTCCTCTCCGGGCTCCTGTGTATTACAGAAGGAGGGTAATAAGTGCAGCGTCTCCTCTCCGGGCTCCTGTGTATTACAGGGTGGAGGGTAATAAGTGCAGCGTCTCCTCTCCGGGCTCCTGTGTATTACAGGATGGAGGGTAATAAGTGCAGCGTCTCCTTCCAGGCTCCTGTGTATTACAGGGGAGGGTAATAAGTGCAGCGTCTCCCTCTCCGGGCTCCTGTGTATTACAGGGTGGAGGGTAATAAGTGCAGCGCCTCCTCTCCAGGCTCCTGTGTATTACAGGGTGGAGGGTAATAAGTGCAGCGTCTCCTTCCAGGCTCCTGTGTATTACAGGGTGGAGGGAAATAAGTGCAGCGTCTCCTCTCTGCGCTCTTGTGTATTACGGGGTGGAGGGTAAATAAGTGCAGCCTCTCCTCTCCGGGCTCCTGTGTATTAGAGGGTGGAGGGTAATAATGCAGCGTCTCCTCTCCGGGCTCCTGTGTATTACAGGTGAAGGGTAATAAGTGCAGCGTCTCCTCTCCAGGCTCCTGGTATTACAGGGTGGGGGTAATAAGTGCAGCGTCTCCTCTCCGGCTCCTGTGTATTACAGGGTGGAGGGTAATAAGTGCACGTCTCCTTCTCCGGCTCCTGTGTATTACAGGGTGGAGGATAATAAGTGCAGCGTCTCCTCTCCGGGCTCCTGTGTATTACAGGGTGGAGGGTAATAAGTGCAGCGTCTCCTCTCCAGGCTCCTGTGTATTACAGGGTGGAGGGTAATAAGTGCAGTGTCTCCTCTCCGGGCTCCTGTGTATTACAGGGTGGAGGGTAATAAGTGCAGCGTCTCCTCTCCAGGCTCCTGTGTATTACAGTTGGAGGGTAATAAGTGCAGCGTCTCCTCTACCAGGCTCCTCTGTATTACAGGGTGGAGGGTAATAAGTGCAGCGTCTCCTCTCCAGGCTCCTGTGTATTAAGAATGGAGGGTAATAAGTGCAGCGTCTCCTCTCCGGCTCCTGTGTATTACAGGGTGGAGGGAAATAAGTGCAGCGTCTCCTCTCCGGGCTCCTGTGTATTACAGGGTGGAGGGTAATAAGTGCAGCGTCTCCTCATCCGGGCTCCTGTGTATTACGGGTGGAGGGTAATAAGTGCAGCGTCTCCTCTCTGGGCTCCTGTGTATTACAGGGTGGAGGGTAATAGTGCAGCGTCTCCTCTCCGGGCTCCTGTGTATTACAGGGTGGAGGGTAATAAGTGCAGCGTCTCCTCTCCAGGCTCCTGTGTATTACAGGGTGGAGGGTAATATGTGCAGCGTCTCCTCTCCGGGCTCCTGTGTATTACGGGGTGGAGGGTAATAAGTGCAGCGTCTCCTCTCCGGGCTCCTGTGTGTATTACGGGGTGCGGGGTATATAAGCGCGTTATTTCTCCGCAGGCTGCTGCGCCTTGTGGTGCTTCCCCTGCATGCAGTGTGACACCACGAGTGATTTTGGAGAGTGCCTCTGTCTTCCGCTTTTGGACACTCGCTTGATGGGATACTTGTTTTGCTGTGGCATCTGCCCCCCTATAACGATTGCAATGAGGACGGCAATCCGGGAGAGATACAAGATTCCCGTAAGTAAAACATCAGGGTCTCTATGGTTGGGGAGTTTCGCCTTACACCAAGGTAACCCAAATTTTCCTTTTTCAGGGGTCCATCTGCAATGACTGCGTCATCTCCTGCTGCTGCTACACCTGCACCTGGTGTCAGATCGCCCGCGAGATCAAAGCCCGAAGCCAAACGTCCACCATAACCACGGCCCACACCACCCTGATTAGCAATGCCCCCATTATCCCTCAGGCTCACGGCTACGCTCCCATCGTGGAGTATTAACTAAGTCAGCAGGGCCCCATCACCCCCAACATCTGCTTCACCCCCTGCTCTCACCTTCACACCCGTGGTGGAGTCATTAGATAATAAAGGAAATACTCTACCAGTTCTGGTGATCGATTCTCCGTGCTGTTGGCTGCTCATGACCACACCGAAAAAGAGGCCAGAGGGCCTAGTAATGAAAGAGGGAAAGAGGAACACGGCGGAGGGTCACTACATCAACATTTCACAGTACTGGTGTCACAGGTTTACCGCGACAGAGAGGAGCCAAAAGAGCGCAGCATCCGATTTCTCCTTCTCCTGCACTGATTAGAAGCACTACACCTCAATACTAAAATATGTAGATTTATTTTAGCAGTGCAGGGGTTAATCTGCTCAGCTGAGAGCTCCTGGAAGCTTTCTTGCATTTAGGCTCTCAGCTGTGCACTGTTAGCCACTCCCCTCTCCTATATAATCTGGGCCATGGCTGGCACTCATTGCCAGAGTTAGCTTATGCTTCATGGCTGGAGATTATTGGTTGTTTATTATGATTTGGTAGGCGAGGAGGACAGTAGCAAAAAATAGCCAAGGCAGCCAGTTACCCAGAGAGGTTGGAAAATAACGGACTGCAGACCCCTAAACTAACCGCACAACTAGATGTATGGCCATGGGACATACCTACAATGACCTAGACGCCTCGTCACAGCCGGAGAGTTAACTAAGCCTTAAGATAGAAAGGTGAGAGCTAACTGCCCCGGAAAAGCACTTCAAAGGAATAGGTAGCCCCCACACATATATTGGCGGTGAGACAAGATGAAATACAAATGCAGGCAGAAAATAGAGTAAGCAAACGCTGGGGCCCAAAACTGTCTAGATAGGACAGGAAAGAATACTGTCTGCAATCCGGAAAAAACAATAGAAAAAACTCTAACACGTCTGATATATAAAAATACTGAAACCACACAATCTCTCCCCCGCTAGATCAGACCTCTGATGTGCACTGGTAGCAAAACAGCAGATATAGAAATAACAGAGAACCAAAAATACATAAACTGTCTCTGGTGTGAACAGGTAGCAATTCAGCAGATGCAAAAATAACAGGGAACTGAAAATGCATAGACAATGGTAAATGAGAAACCTTATCCAGCGCAGGCCCCCACAGGGGAACCTGGCTGCACAATCCAGTAGGGCAGAAAACTAACACAAGCCAAAAAAAAAACAGCAAATAACTTATCTGAACGTTGCAGGACAAGCAGGAAACATGCTGACTTCCAAAAGAGACCAGGAAGCAACTAATCACCGGCGAGGATCATGGGAAGGTTACTCCCTTAAATCTCCCCAGTCATCAATCCCTGATTGCCAATCGTCCCCAGCTGAAAGATCTCTGTCCATCAAAGCAGCTTCACCACCATCAGCAGCCACCAGAGGGAGCCCCAACTCAGAAGTCCAATCCAGAGCGTTCACAACAGTACCCCCCCCTTGAGGAGGGGTCATCGAACCCTCACCTGCGCAACCAGGCCTATCAGGATGAGCCCGGTGAAAGGCGCAAACCAATCTTTCAGCATGAATGTCAGAAGCAAATACCCAAGAATTGTCCTCCTGACTAGAGTTGAGCGATACTTTCCGATATCCAAAAGTATCGGAATCGGAATGGTATCGCCGATACCCCAAAAATATCGGTGATACCCGATACCGATACCGGAAATCCAATGTAAGTCTATGGGAACAAAATATCGGAATTAAAAAAACCCCATTCTTGCCTTGTTGGTTAATTGTACATGAAGGAAAACAACAAAGAGTAATGTAGAATGTATTGGGGGAGGTTGAGGAGACATTAAAGGCATAGATGTTTAATCCAATCCAATGGAATAGCATTAAAATTTTTTTTTTGGAAATACGTTTGGATTGACGAAGAAATTGACTATGTTGTTAACCTTTTTTCTATTTTGGCAAATATGTATGTTTCACAACTTCCATGCTCTTCACCTTTTTAACTTTTGACACACTTTCTCCTTCATAATCTTCAGCAGCATCATCTTTGTCATAAAATTATTCTTCATCTTCACCTTCTTTATCTTCTTCGTAAACTTCTTGTTATTCATCTTTTTGTTAACATTACTCATATTGTTCTTATTAAACTATTATTCTTCTTCATATTCTACATTTTCATCTTCTTCCTCTTCATCTTCTTCATCATATTCTTATTTGTGACAGAGATTCCTGTACTTGTAATCTGTCAAAGTATGAATTTTTCATCCTTCCGTTCTTGCTGTCACAAAAGATTTAAATTACAACAGTATTTGTCCGTGTTCAGTTTAGCCTGCAGCAGCAGGCAGTTTCCAGGGGCACCACGAGGAGGAACGGACTCACCCCCATACACTGCTTAGTCTTCTTCTGCTTAGAATTTAGAGCATATATTTTGCTCTTCATTTTGGTCTTATACTTCATGTTCTTCTGCTTTTTGATCTTCTGCTTATTGTTCTTCTGTCTCTTGTTCTGTATCTTGTAGTTTGTCGTAACCTTCTTTTTCCTGTTGGTGATCTTCTTCTGGGTAATCTTATATTTCTTCTTTGTGATGGTGTTCAGGCTGGTTGGCTTGATGCTCGTCGTCCTTGGGGTCGTCATCTTCTTCGGGGTGGTCTTTAGGGTCGTCTAACTTCCGAGAACCAGTTGACGTTACTGGAACCCGGACGGGTAGCATAAGGTACAAGAGCCAATGCAAGTAACGAGGACCAGCTGACTGTGCTGGAACCCGGAGGGGCAGCAGAAGGAAAAGAGCCAATGGCACAACCGAGGACCAGCTGACGTTACTGGGACACGGTTACTAAGCAGGAGGTACCTGTGCTCCAAAGCACTACCAAGGACCAGCAGACGTTGCTGGAACTCGGATACCGAGATGGAGGCACCTAGGCCAAAGGCACTGCGGAGAACCAGCTGACGGTACTGGAACCCGGACGGGTAGCAGAAGGTACAAGAGCCAATGCAAGTAACGAGGACCAGCTGACTGTGCTGGAACCCGGAGGGGCAGCAGAAGGAAAAGAGCCAATGGCACAACCGAGGACCAGCTGACGTTACTGGGACACGGTTACTAAGCAGGAGGTACCTGTGCTCCAAAGCACTACCAAGGACCAGCAGACGTTGCTGGAACTCGGATACCGAGATGGAGGCACCTAGGCCAAAGGCACTGCGGAGAACCAGCTGACGGTACTGGAACCCGGACGGGTAGCAGAAGGTACAAGAGCCAATGCAAGTAACGAGGACCAGCTGACTGTGCTGGAACCCGGAGGGGCAGCAGAAGGAAAAGAGCCAATGGCACAACCGAGACCAGCTGACGTTACTGGGACACGGTTACTAAGCAGGAGGTACCTGTGCTCCAAAGCACTACCAAGGACCAGCAGACGTTGCTGGAACTCGGATACGAGATGGAGGCACCTAGGCCAAAGGCACTGCGGAGAACCAGCTGACGGTACTGGAACCGGACGGGTAGCCAAAGGTACAAGACCATGCAAGTAACAGGACCAGTGACTGTGCTGGAACCGGAGGCAGCAGAGGAAAGACCAATGCACACACCAGAACCAGTCTGACGTTACGGACACGGTTTCAGCAAGGAGGTACCTGTGCATCCAAGCACTACCAAGGATCACCAGACGTTGCTGGAACCGAATCTGAGATGAGGCACCGGCAATGCACATGGAGAACCAGCTGACGGTACTGGAACGCGGACGGGTACCATAAGGCACCCATGAAAATGTAAGTTGACAGGCCGCAACCCGTCTGCAGTTACCGAATCACACAGTCCTACAGTGGGTGCTTGTCCTATTTTCACAACGGAAAGAGCCTTTATTTACATATCCCACAGCACACATAGGAATCACCTAAACTGCAGGCACCATAGAGTCGGATAACCGGAATGCAACATGACAGGACAACTTATTGGAGGCTAATTTACGTTGACACTGCCAGGAAACAGCTGTCGTGCTGTAACCAGGGTGGGCATGAGTCAGTACCCGTGCCAATTACTTCCGAGCAACAACTGGCGGTGTTGGAGCCCAGGGATGAGAGGAGGACAGGGTGGAGGCAGCATGACTTTTTGTCGTACACACAGCAGGGGAACAGCTGCCATTACTCAACACCAGTAACACAGGAGCAAGTGTTGACTGTGCTAACAGCACTTACAGGCAACAACTGGCGGTGTTGGAGCCCAGGGTCCAATGCATTGACTTCAATTGCTTCCACCTCCTCTCAGGACCACAGCACTGTTGAGCAACCATCTGTCTCTTCACCGCCTGCCAAATTGCCCAGTCAGTCAGAGAGTTCTGTACAGGAGCCAGCTGAGTCTCTGCTTCTGTTCTCAGAATCTGTTGGTTTGCAAACAGGGGCCCAGCCAAGCAGCATTCTGGAATGTGAAGAAGAGGGAATATGCAGTGATGCGCAACAGCTGTGTCTCTCTGAATCTGAAGAGGCGGGTGAGACAGTGCCGATGGTCAGCACACCGCAGAACGCATCTGATGATGATGAGACTCAGGTGCCAGTTTCTGTTGAGCATGGTGCTGGCCAGACCACCCAACAGCAGCAGGTGTTGTAAGAGGTTAGTGGAGATGATGAGGTCCAAGACCCAACATGGCGTGAGGAACAGAAAGGTGGTGGTAGCAGCTCTGAGGAAGCGATTGCCCCAATGGTACAAACAGGAGGGAGAGTTAGGCTGCATACTCTGTTGCCTGTAGCCTCCATTTTGGCACCTGTTCGGATTTCTCTTCCAAAAGTCTAAACGGACGCTCCCAGGACTTGCACTGCGTGGTCCTTTTATAACACACTTACAGATGATATTTGCTATGTCAAATGCAAGCTGTGTAATCAAAAAGTAAAAAGAGGTAAAGTGTCAGTAACCTCAATACCACAAATATGTCTAAAATAGTGCGTAGAAAACACGTAGTTGAGTTACAAAGACACACTGAAGATGTACAGTCTATAGAGAATCACAGCACAAGTTTAACTGCATATGTCATGGTTAAATTTGAAAATTTTATTGCACACTTGATGTGAAAAAAGAAAATAGCTATGAGACGACTGACTGACGTTTTGGGCAACGCAGTGGCCTTTATCAAATAGTCGCTGAAGAGATAGAAAAATTTACAGTCAATGAAAATGTATAATATATACAATATATACATAGGGTGAAGAATATATATACATAGGAATTAGGCAACATGTTAAACATTTGGGTGATACTGTAGAACACGGAGAATTATCCCTCTAGGGTATAGAATCATAGAATCATAGAATGGTAGAGTTGGAAGGGACCTCCTGGGCCTTCTGGTCCAACCCCCTGCTCAAAGCAGGATTCTCTAAATCATCCCAGACAGATGTCTATCCAGCCTCTGTTTGAAGACTTCCATTGAAGGAGAACTCACCACCTCTTGTGGCAGCCTGTTCCACTCATTGATCACCCTAACTGTCAAAAAGTTTTTTCTAATATCTAATCTGTGTCTCCTCCCATTCAGTTTCATCCCATTGCTTCTAGTCTTTCCTTGTGCAAATGAGAATAAAGATGATCCTTCTACAATGTGACAGCCCTTGAGATATTTGTAGACAGCTATTAAGTCTCCTCTCAGTTTTCTTTTTTGCAAGCTAAACATTCCCAAATCCTGCAACCGTTCCTCATAGGACATGGTTTGCAGACCGGTCACCATTCTGGTGGCTCTTCTCTGAACTTGCTCCAGTTTGTTGATGTCTTTTTTAAAATGTGGTGCCCAAAACTGGACACAGTATTCCAGATGAGGTCTGACCAAAGAGGAGTAGAGGGCAATAATGACCTCACGTGATCTAGACTGTATGCTTCTGTTGATACATCCTAGAATTGCATTTGCCTTTTTGCTGCTGCATCACACTGTTGACTCATGTTAAGTCTGTGATCAATTAGTATACCCAAGTCTTTTTCACATGTGCTGTTACTTAGCCCTATTCCTCCCATTTTGTATATGCTTTTTTCATTTTTATTGCCCAGATGTAGTACTTTGCATTTTTCCCTGTTAAAATCCATTCTGTTAGTTGCTGCCCACTGCTCCAGTTTATGTATATCTTTTTGAATCCTCTCTCTCTCTTCTCTAGTATTAGCTACCCCTCCTAGCTTTGTGTCATCAGCAAATTTGATCAGTTTACCCTCAATTCCTTCATCTAAATCATTGATAAAGATGTTGAACAATACAGGCCCAAAACAGAGCCTTGTGGTACCCCACTTGAGACATTCTTCCAACTGGATGTGCAGCCATTTACGACCACTCTTTGAGTCCGATCACTAAGCCAGTTATGAATCCACCTAACAGTTGCCTTGTCCATTCCATACTTAGTCATTTTTTCAATAAGGATTGTGTGAGATACTTTGTCAAATGCTTTGCTGAAGTCAAGATATACTATATCTACAGCATTTCCCTGATCCACCCAGTCAGTGATTCTGTCATAGAAGGAAATTAAGTTAGTCTGACATGACTTATTAGTTACAAACCCATGCTGACTCTGTTTAATCACTTCATTCTTATCCAGGTACTTGCATACATGTTCTTTAATAATTTGTTCAAAGATCTTTCCTGGTATAGAAGTCAGACTCACCGGCCTGTAGTTCCCTGGGTCCACCTTCTTCCCCTTTTTGAAGATAGGAACAACATTTGCTCTTCTCCAGTCTTCTGGGACTTCTCCTGTTCTCCAAGAATTTTCAAAGATTATGGACAGTGGTTCAAGAATTTCTTCTGCTATCTCCTTCACTACTCTGGGGTGTAATTCATCTGGACCTGGAGACTTGAATTCATTTATGTTAGCTAAGTGTTTCCTCACTGTCTTTCTGTTTATAGATATCCTGGATTCTTCTATTCCTTTAATAGGACAGTGAAGATCAGTTGATGTTACATTTCCTTTCTGAGAGAAAACAGATGCAAAATAGGAATTTAAAAGTTCAGCCTTCTCAACATCCTGACTTACCATTTCATCATTTTCATCCTGTAAAAATCCTATAGCATCTTTGACTTTTCTTTTACTTTTGACGTATCCCAAAATCCTTTTTTGTTGCTTTTGACGTCACTTGCAAGCCTTAATTCATTGTCAGCTTTAGATAATCTGATTTGTGCCCTGCAGGTTCTGCAGACGGCATTATATTCTTCTTTAGATATGCCTCCCTCTTTCCATTTGATAAACATTTCTTTCTTCCTTTTTAGCATGTGTTTAAGTTCTATGTTCATCCATCTTGGTTTCCTTAAATGCTTCCCATTCTTCCCTCTTTTTGGAATTGTTAACGATTGTGCTTTGAGAATCTCATTTTTCAAGATTTTCCATCCTTCCTGGACATTTTTGTCCTTAAGGATATCCAGCCATTGGATCCCTCCAATTCTCTTTCTGAGTTCCTTAAAATCTGCCTTTCTGAAATCTAACCTTGACATCTGAGTCTTCACAGGTCTTCCTCCTCTTGTTATCCAAAATTCTAAAATAGCATGGTCACTACCTCCTAGAGTCCCAGCCACTCTTACCTCCTCCACCATTTCCTCCCTGTTTATAAGGATTAGATCCAAGGTAGCAGATCCCCTTGTTTTCTCCATTACCTTTTGGAAGATAAAGTTGTCAGCAAGAGAGGATAAGAATTTCCTGGACCTGTTAGTTTTGCCTGAGAGAGATTCCCAACAAATGTCTGGATAGTTGAAATCTCCCATGACCACTATGTCATATTTTTTGGAGAACTTGGCCATTTGATTCATAAAGAGTTCATCCATATCTTCAGCTTGCACAGGCGGCCTGTAGTAAATGCCTACAATGGTGTCCTTTCCATTGTTCTGTCCTTGTATTCTTAGCCAAACAGTTTCCACAGAACTCCCAGTCTCTGAAGCGTCAATCTCTGTGCAGATATACGCTTTTCTAACATACAATGCGACACCTCCTCCTCGTTTATCAAGTCTGTTTCTTGCAAATAAGTTGTAACCTTCTAGCCTTGTATTCCAATCATGTGTATCGTCCCACCGAGTCTCAGTGATTCCAATGACATCATATTTCTTCTCCTGCGTTAGTAGCTCCAGTTCTCCTTGTTTGTTGCCCATGCTTTGTGCATTCGTATAGAAACACTTTAGTTTGTGATTGGTTTCTCTTTCTTCAATATTTTTATTATGTAGATTTTTTTGTCTTTGTTCTTCCCCTTCACTTCTAATAGCAGAAATCTCAATAGCATTTGTCAAGTGTATGGCTTTTTCTGGCGTTTTGCTTCCCTTCCCACATTGTTCTAGTTTAAAGCTCTCCTGATGAGTGTAGCAAGGCGACTTCCAAATACATGTTTTCCAGTCTTCGTAAGGTGCACCCCATCTCTAGCAAGTAGTCCATCGTATAGGTAATTCACTCCGTGATCCAGAAATCCAAATCCTTGCTGACGGCACCATCGACGTAGCCAGTTGTTCACCTGCAGAATCTTCTTCCACCTCCTTGTTCCATGGCCATCCACTGGGAGGATGGAGGAGAAGACCACCTGCGCTCCCAGTTCTTTCACTTTCTTACCTAAGTTTTCAAAGTCACTGCAGATGGTTTCCAGGTCACTTCTTGTGGTGTCATTTGTCCCCACATGTATTAGCAGGAATGGGTAGTCATCTTTAGGTCTGAAGAGTCCTGATATCCTGTCAGACACATCTTTAATTTTTGCACCTGGAAGACAGCACATTTCTCTTGAGGTTATATCTGGTCTGCAGATAGCGGCCTCTGTTCCTCTCAACAGGGAATCGCCCATGACAACAACTCTCCGTTTCTTCTTCACAACAGTTTTCTTTCTCCATTCAGGAGGACTCTGAGGGCGTACAAGGTTGTTTGTGGGCAAAGTCTTATCCTGATGTATTTCTTCATCGTTCTCCTGTGTGAGAGCGGGCATTGTTCCTGAGCAGATTTGGTGCTGACTGCCTCCTGATCCTCCTGCTTCTCTGGTCACATGCTTCCATTCCTCTGTTTCTTCATCATTCTCCTGTTGAGAGCGGGTACTGGTTCCTGAGCAGAATGGTGCTGACTGCCTCTGATCCTCCTGCTTCTCTGGGTCACATGCTTCCATTCCTCTGTTTCTTCATCGTTTCCCTGTGTGAGAGCCTGGTATGGTCCCTGAGCAGTTGGGTGCTGACTGCCTCCGATCTCCTGCTTCTCTGGTCACATGTTCCATTCTCTGTTTCTTCATCATTCTCCGTGTGAGAGCCTGGTACTGGTTCCTAGCAGTATGGTGCTGACTGCCTCCTGATCCTCCTGCTTCTCTGGGTCACATGCTTCCATTCCTCTGTTTCTTCAGTTGCACTTTGAATTTCTTCTCTTTCTATGCGGGTGGATAATGTAGTTTTTTGTTGATTTTTGTGAGTGTGTAGAAAACAGGGGTGATGGGGTATTGAATATTAAGGAATGTCATAGTCTTACAGTCTATGGTGATCAATTAAAGATGTTTTGTCAGGATACGATAAATTTTTTGACAGATGTAAAATGTAGGGTCACAATTGAGTTGTCTGTAGGTTAGGTTAACTGACAGTTGTCTATGAATTTCGGCAATAGATTGGGTCTTATTCATAATAACGATAGCACCCCCCTTATCTGCTGGTTTAATAATAATGTTGGGGTTATCTTTCAGAGATTTTATGGCTTGTTTATCTGTGGGTGTCAGGTTGTGGCGTATCGGGTGTAGGCCCAATCTTGGCAAACCATCCGCGAGCACAGGCTCTGAATGCTGGCATTGCAAAACTCCTGTCCCTTGAAATGCTGTCATTCAGGCTGGTGGAGACTGACAGTTTACGGAACTTAATGGCATTGGCAGTCCCACAATACAATGTGCCAAGCTGATTTTGAGGACAGATGTGGCCAAACGTCAAGAGGCCGTCCTGAAATTAATTTCCATGGGGAATCTTAGCCACACAGCGCAGGAGCTCTGGAATGCCATAAAGCAAGAGAGCGACATGTGTATTTTGCCAGCAAATCTCCAGCCAGGCTTGGTAGTGTGTGACAATGGCCGAAATCTGGTGGCAGCTCTGGGCCTTGGCAACCTCACTCACATACCATGTCTGGCACATGTGCTAAACTTTGTCGTCCACAGTTTTTTGAGGGACTATCCGGATCTTGATGCACTGCTGCACAAGGTCCGCCTAGAGTGCGCTAACTTGCGACGTTCCACCATGGCCAGATCGCGCATTGCAGCTCTGCAACGCAGATTTCGCCTTCCTGAACATCGCATCTTATGTGACGTACCCACCAGGTGGAATTCCACTTACATATGTTGGAGCGGTTGTGTGAGCAGCAGCCAGCAGTAATGGAGTATCAGCTGCATCAGGCGCAATCAACTCGCAATTTGCGCCGTTCACTTCACCACTACTGAGTGGGCCTCTACTATAATAATCTTTATTTATATAGCGCCAACAGATTCCGCAGCGCTGTACAGTTTAACAGTTTCATAACACAAGTCATAAGTAACAACGTTAACAATACAATAATTAAAGCAGAATCAGCCGCCCCTGCTCGTGAGAGCTTACAATCTACAATGAGGTGGGGAGATACAAAGTACAGGTGTGTATATACAATGGTGCATTTACAATGATGGTCCAGCCATCTTGAGGGAGTGAGGGATGGATGGAGATAGTGAATGGGCTACACACACACAGAATTACACATAGAATGACTTTGATTAGTGAATGTGATAGGCCGCTCTGAACAAATGTGTTTTGAGTGTGGAAGTAGGGCTGTTAATGGGGATGTTGAAGTCTCCAAGGATAAGGGTTGGTACTTCTGAGGACATGAAAGTGCGGCAGCCAGGCAGAGAAGTGGTCAAGGAACTGTGTGGGCGAGCCTGGGGTCCGATATATGACCGCTACTCTGAGGGAGAGGGGACGGAAGAGCCTGATGGTGTGGACCTACTAATTTGCAAAATCTTAATCTAAAATTTACATGTTACATATTTACATCTAGTATAAAACATTTAACCATTAAGCCTACTTACAGAACAAGGAAGTGTAAAAAAAAACTTGTGCTTAAAAAAAAAAGTGAAAATAAAATGTGAGAAGGGCAGTGTAACAAATAATTTAGGAAAAAGATAAACTAACATCAAGTGCTGTGTAAGAGCCAGACACATTAACATGAAATCAGTCTGGAATAGCGGTGATTTTCTCCCCATAACCCGAGTAACATTCTGGGGAGGGGTGTAGAGTCAACGATCAGCAACTAGCTACGGTAGATCAAATACCTGAAAAAAAAAAAAAAAAAAAAGTTATTTAACATTCATAAGATACATTTTATTTAACCAAAAAAATAACAAATTTATTTAACATTCCTAAGATAATTTTTTTTTAAAACATAAAAACTATAATACACAGCAGGATCTTTAGTAAAAACCAGACTTACCACTGTAACCTCTTAATCCTTGCAAGCTTCAACACAACGTTGACAAGGTACACAGCAGGGGTGGTCGGTCTCCTAGACAACAAGCAAACTCCTTCATGTTGAGAGAGGCCACCATCTCCTTAGCTTTCAGGTACTTTTCTGTGGGAATGAGCTTGTCTCCAACCAGCCAGGAATATCCATTCAATGGCCACACCATGGTTTGGTATTAGCACCCAGTACCAAAAGTGAAGCCAACCACAGTTCCCATTTCTCATGAACTTTATTTGATATACTGGCTGGCCAAACATTAGTTTCTCACAAAGGAGCTGAAGACCCTGAGTGGTAGTAGGTGCAAGTCTCTCCAGCATGACCTGTTTGTTAGATATTTGCCGTCTACACCTAAAGAACATCTCTAGAATCCGCCCTTTTCTCACCATGGAAACAACAAAAACCCTCACTGTAGCATTGATCCACTCCCGCCTGGACTACTGCAACGTTCTATTACTTGGCCTCCCCATTACTCGACTATCCCCTCTCCAGTCCATCCTTAATGCAGCAGCCAGGGTCATCCATCTGGCTAATCGGTACTCGGACGCGTCCGCTCTTCGCCAGTCCTTACACTGGCTGCACATTCATTATAGGATCCAATTCAAAGTACTGGTTCTCACCCACAAATCTCTCCACAGTGCAGCACCCCCCTACATCTCCTCCCTCATTTCTATCTATCACCTACCCGTCCTGTCCACAGTGCGGCCCCCCTACATCTCCTCCCTCATTTCTATCTATCACCTACCCGTCCTCTCCACAGTGCAGCACCCCCTACATCTCCTCCCTCATTTCTATCTATCACCCTGCCCGTCCTCTCCACAGTGCAGCACCCCCCTACATCTCCTCCCTCATTTCTATCTATCACCTGCCCATCCTCTCCACAGTGCAGCCCCCCTACATCTCCTCCCTCATTTCTATCTATCACCTGCCCGTCCTCTCCACAGTGCAGCACCCCCCTACATCTCCTCCCTCATTTCTATCTATCACCTGCCCGTCCTCTCCACAGTGCAGCCCCCCTACATCTCCTCCCTCATTTCTATCTATCACCTGCCCGTCCTCTCCACAGTGCAGCACCCCCCTACATCTCCTCCCTCATTTCTATCTATCACCCTGCCCGTCCTCTCCACAGTGCAGCCCCCCTACATCTCCTCCCTCATTTCTATCTATCACCTGCCCGTCCTCTCCACAGTGCAGCCCCCTACATCTCCTCCCTCATTTCTATCTATCACCTGCCCGTCCTCTCCACAGTGCAGCACCCCCTACATCTCCTCCCTCATTTCTATCTATCACCTGCCCGTCCTCTCCACAGTGCAGCCCCCTACTTCCTCCCTCATTTCTATCTATCACCTGCCCGCTCTCCACAGTGCAGCACCCCCTACATCTCCTCCCTCATTTCTATCTATCACCCTACCTGTCCTCTCCACAGTGCACACTCCCCTACATCTCCTCCCTCATTTCTATCTATCACCTGCCCGTCCTCTCCACAGTGCAGCACCCCCCTACATCTCCTCCCTCATTTCTATCTATCACCTGCCCGTCCTCTCCACAGTGCAGCCCCCCCTACATCTCCTCCCTCATTTCTATCTATCACCTGCCCGTCCTCTCCACAGTGCAGCACCCCCTACATCTCCTCCCTCATTTCTATCTATCACCTGCCCGTCCTCTCCACAGTGCAGCCCCCCTACATCTCCTCCCTCATTTCTATCTATCACCTGCCCGTCCTCTCCACAGTGCAGCCCCCCTACATCTCCTCCCTCATTTCTATCTATCACCTGCCCGTCCTCTCCACAGTGCAGCACCCCCTACATCTCCTCCCTCATTTCTATCTATCACCTACCCGTCCTCTCCACAGTGCAGCACCCCCTACATCTCCTCCCTCATTTCTATCTATCACCTGCCCGTCCTCTCCACAGTGCAGCACCCCCTACATCTCCTCCCTCATTTCTATCTATCACCTGCCCGTCCTCTCCACAGTGCAGCACCCCCTACATCTCCTCCTCATTTCTATCTATCACCTGCCCGTCCTCTCCACAGTGCAGCACCCCCCTACATCTCCTCCCTCATTTCTATCTATCACCTGCCCGTCCTCTCCACAGTGCAGCCCCCCTACATCTCCTCCCTCATTTCTATCTATCACCTGCCCGTCCTCTCCACAGTGCAGCACCCCCCTACATCTCCTCCCTCATTTCTATCTATCACCTACCCGTCCTCTCCACAGTGCAGTACCCCCTACATCTCCTCCCTCATTTCTATCTATCACCTACCCGTCCTCTCCACAGTGCAGCACCCCCTACATCTCCTCCCTCATTTCTATCTATCACCCTGCCCGTCCTCTCCACAGTGCAGCACCCCTACATCTCCTCCCTCATTTCTATCTATCACCCTGCCCGTCCTCTCCACAGTGCAGCACCCCCTACATCTCCTCCCTCATTTCTATCTATCACCCTGCCCGTCCTCTCCACAGTGCAGCACCCCCTACATCTCCTCCCTCATTTCTATCTATCACCTGCCCGTCCTCTCCACAGTGCAGCCCCCCTACATCTCCTCCCTCATTTCTATCTATCACCTACCCGTCCTCTCCACAGTGCAGCACCCCCCTACATCTCCTCCCTCATTTCTATCTATCACCTGCCCGTCCTCTCCACAGTGCAGCCCCCCTACATCTCCTCCCTCATTTCTATCTATCACCTACCCGTCCTCTCCACAGTGCATCACCCCCTACATCTCCTCCCTCATTTCTATCTATCACCCTGCCCGTCCTCTCCACAGTGCAGCACCCCCCTACATCTCCTCCCTCATTTCTATCTATCACCTACCCGTCCTCTCCACAGTGCAGCACCCCCTACATCTCCTCCCTCATTTCTATCTATCACCTACCCGTCCTCTCCACAGTGCAGCACCCCCTACATCTCCTCCCTCATTTCTATCTATCACCTACCCGTCCTCTCCACAGTGCAGCCCCCCTACATCTCCTCCCTCATTTCTATCTATCACCTACCCGTCCTCTCCACAGTGCAGCACCCCCTACATCTCCTCCCTCATTTCTGTCTATCACCCTACCTGTCCTCTCCACAGTCAGCACACCCCCCTACATCCTCCTCCCTCATTTCTATCTAATCGGCCTAACCGACTGCTGCGCTCTGCAAACGACCTTCGACTAACCTCTGCACTAATCCGTACCTCCCACTCACGACTCCAAGACTTCTCCCGCGCTGCGCCAATCCTCTGGAATGCTCTACCCCAAGAAATTAGGACTATCCACAATTTGCATGGTTTCAGGCGCTCCCTCAAAACACATTTGTTCAGAGCGGCCTATCACATTCAGTAATCAAAGTCATTCTATGTGTAAGTGTGTGTGTGTAGCCCATTCACTATCTCCATCCATCCCTCACTCCCCCAAGATGGCTGGACCATCATTGTAAATGCACCATTGTATATACACACCTGTACTTTATATCTCCCCCACCTCATTGTAGATTGTAAGCTCTCACGAGCAGGGGCGGCTGATTTTGCTTTAATTATTGTATTGTTAACGTTGTTACTTATGACTTGTGTTTTGAAACTGTTAAACTGTAAAGCGCTGCGGAATATGATGGCGCTATATAAATAAAGATTATTATTATTATTATTATTATATCAGAGGGAGAAGAGGATTGGGCCTTGACAAGGTGCCCGATTGCATCTTAAGTGTTATTGAATGTTGGAGCCAGTCCACCGTATAAAAGCAGCCATACAGTGTCCGGGTACCTGCTTGGATTTCAATCAAAATGAAGACTACTTTGATGTACATGTACACCAATTAGAGAAAAATGACAAGGATGAGGCAGTAAGACACGCTCAGCAGAGTACAAGCAGCATTGCTTGAAGAAGTAACTTGAGCGTGATCAAAATTGAATAAATTAAAATCTCAGACTACAGTGAACACAACTCTTAGCTGTGAAAGGGCTTTTTGTGTCCTTCTACAGTGTTTTCAACCGTTACCAATGTATTGGATACGGATGGAAGCACGTCACACTATAATTTCAATTGAATTGAGCAGCAAGAATTACACTAAAGAAAAAAAAAAAAAAGAGTGTGAGAGTGACATGTGCAGATGCCTACATACAGCGTTGTATGCCGAGCAAACTGCAGCGCGTCACCTGTGAGTCGCACTAAGTACCAGGGCAATGGGGTACTCGGCACCGAGCCCATGAAAGTCTATGGGATTTATCACTGGC
This sequence comes from Oophaga sylvatica, assembly GCA_033576555.1. Taxonomy (NCBI): domain Eukaryota; kingdom Metazoa; phylum Chordata; class Amphibia; order Anura; family Dendrobatidae; genus Oophaga; species Oophaga sylvatica. Next base: position 112,416 of record JARQOD010000578.1, on the reverse strand, counting down.
AGCAGAGCTCGGTCCGTGGCCCTGGGCGCTCATACAATGGGGGATATTTACAGGGGAATTGTAGATTAGATAGTTCGTGACGCCACCCGTGGTATCTGATCAATTTGACCAGCGCTGCTATATGGATCTTCACAGGGGATGTTATGGGGCAGCTAGATGGTAGGTCTCCCACAGGTGAGACCGGTCCCTGGAAGTCTATGGTGATGCAGGGTGTAGTAAATGAAACAGTCTCACACAAGGCAATCTCTTTCCATACCTTTACTTGCAGATGTTTCAGGCAGGTCCCGGGGAGCTGGTCGGGGTGGAGAATGCACATTCAGGATCACCGCTGAGCAGGTTAGAGGCCTCCTTTAACTCTGTATGTATGTGAGTCCAAACTTGCATGAAGCGAAGTTAACTCTGCAATCTCCAGCTTACTCAATAGCTGCAACGCCCGGCCGACATTGTGGTGGAGCCTTCTATGTCTCTGATTATCAGATGTTGAGAGAACTAAGTCCCTACTTTTGTAGCGTCCCACTCAAGGTCCTTGTTCCCCCTGACTCCGTTTACGTATCAGCGCTTAGGGCTACCTTCTGCGACCTGTAGTCCAGAAAGCCTCCGGTTATCTTGTTACTAGGCGTGAAGCGCCAGCAACGCTTCGGACCCCGGTGTCCGGTGAATTAGTGCAGGTAATCTGGTACCTGGTGCACTAGCATCTATCTTCTCCACTGTGCCCTTCGCCCTGCTCTCGCTCTTAACATAAGCACTTGTAGCTTTGATGGAAATGTCAGCTTTCTCCAGAGCTCACTGAACAGCTCCAAGTACACTCACTCTTGTAGCTCCTGTGATTCCCTTCTTCTTTTCCTTTCTCTGACCCTGTCCAGAGCAGCGCACAGGAACTCTGTCAACTGTGTAAATGCTGTAGCTCCGAGGGTTACTTTCCTCCTTCCAAAGAATACAGGTAGCTTATCCTGAGGTACTGGTCCTGCAGTTCTGACTGGGCTAGAGTGACTCCTTACACTCAAACCAGACTCCACTTTATGAACTTGCTCTGTCAGGATCTAGTCTGCACTCCTCTTCCTCCAAGACTATACTGACTTGCACTGTCCTAAGACAGGAAGCTTGAATGACCTCTGACTGAACTCCTCTCCCTCCAAGTCCAGACTGAACTGACACTGAACTGCACTGTCCTAAGACAGGAAGCTATCTCAATGATCTCAACTGTCCTGAGACAGGAAACTGACTGATCTGAGCTCTTCTCAGACAGGAAACTATCTGGGGGATGACTCACTCCTGAGTCTCCCAAGGCTTGAAAGAGACTGACTGCTACGTGTCACTACCTCTTATACCCCTAGTGGGTGTGTCTGAAAGTGTGAGTGATGTGAATGGATATCAAGCTTTTCGATTACCTTCCTGTGCATTCTCCTGGATTATGTGTGCCTGACATAGCTGGGCCACACATCCCCCCTTGGTTAAACACAGCACTCCCGGGCTGTAAAAGAGAAAAAGAAAACATTTTTGTTTTGCGTTTAACATAAACATTTAACTCATCCCATCCGGGAGGTGAGGATTCTTTAACGTTACAATTTGTACATTAGAAAAATACAAAAGTATCAAAGCATCAAAACATTTCCATAAATACTAGACAATATTCTTGTGGAGGACCCGCACCAAAAACCTCCCACGTGGGTCCTGGGTGGGCTGCAGGACTTCATTGCTGCAGACCTCACTCTAGGCCACACCATACGGGTTTTTCTTCAGAGGTAGTTAGGTTTTGTGTAAAACCAAGATAGTGCACCGAAGTGCGAACTATTTACAATACAAGTTCTTGGGCTGGCACAGTCCACAGCCACGCAGTCCATGCATAATAAAAGACACATATATATATTTCAAGTATTCACATTATACTTTAACTCTTATTAAAGTGCGAAAATCTTCTTTTATAACATCTTTATCAAACTTTATACAATTTGTCAGTAACAGTAAACCCTTGTCTGGGTCTTGCTAACTAATTTACTAGGACTACTCTTGATAACGAATAGGTAATCTTCCTTTAGTGATACGTTCTGACCTACGTGGAGTGGTGTCAGGTATAGTAGTCTCTAGCCTATCTGTTCTGCGTAACGGCAAACTGTAAACACGACTCCACCTCTCTAGGGACCTGGCAAGCATGCTAGCGACTGGGCGATGTGTGTAGCCCTGGTGTTAGGCACACGCAGTACCCTGGAGAGTGTGTGGCGAGACAGCAGTTTAATGCTAAATACCCATTCACTCAACATACACTGGACACACCCTTAGGGTAGTGTAGTTTACTATTGAGGGAGTGGTCAGGGTGTATGTTTGTGGAGTGTGTTTCCTGTCTTCGGACGGAGCAGACGTCTGGAGTTTAGCTGGAGGGAGGAAGCAGTCCAGCCTGCTCTATCATCAGTTCGAACGTGGAGGCTGGTACAGGTGGTCTAATTCACCTTAGTCTAGTCAGAGCTGTACCTCATCAGACTACATTGAAAGAAAGAAGATTAGTGCAGAAAGACTTCAGTCACCTGTCTAAAGGACAGTGAAAGGTTCAGAGACGTGCTCCTGCCTATTGATAACTGAGCATCTGTAACTAACTTTGAAGAAAGTGAATGAAGGAAGTAACTACCCGACTTTATGCAAGTGTGAGTGCTTATGCTACCAGCGAGGACAAGGCGAAAGGCACAGTGGATTATTGGAAAGGTGCGTTTGGGATTGAAGAAGTCCTGCACATTGCAACCGGTCACTGGGGACCGAAGGATCACTATTTGCTTCAAGCATAGTGGTAAGAAAACCAGGAATTTACCGGACCTTAGGTCGCGGCAAACAAGCCCCTTATAGTCAGTACGTAACTGGGGTCAGGGGGAGTGAAGACTTTGAGTCAGTGCACGACAAGATAAGAATTCAGCTCTCTCGCAGGAAGGCTCCTAACACAAATCTGACTGGGCGGTACAGCTATAGATTAGCTGGAGTTATTGAGGGAACTACGCTTCAGGCTGGTTGTACTCATTGTATTGAAAGTAAAGGAGGCCCCTAACTTGTCCAGCTGCTGTCTCAAGATACACTCTCCTTGGATCAGCCTCCCTGGGACCTGCCTGAACATCTTACAAGTAAAGGTATGGAAAGACGCTGACCGTGTGAGACTGTGTTATTTACTTGCACCCGACTTCACTAACTTCATAGACTTTGAGGGACCAGTCCCACCTGTAGGGGACCTGACATCTAGCTGCATCGCCATCCCCTCAGAGATCTACAGCAGCGCTGGTACAAATTACCAGAATACTACAGGTGGCGTCACGAACTGTATATAAACCTATCCCCTGTAAATATATCCCCAACATACGCCAGACCGCCCGGGCCACAGACCGAGCCACAGCTACCTGTGACAAGAATCCCCATAGACTTCTACGGGCTCGGCTCTGAGTACCCCATTGCCCTGGTAACCCACAATTGTGGTGGCGGGTCGACACAAAACTTTGGCGTCACGAACAGGATGCGAAACTCGCAGAATTGCGAGCCCTGTGTGCCTAAGGAATTGTTTTTGTGAAAAAGGACTGTTTGCACTTTTGGCGCCAAAATCGCCATTTTTGTCGCCATATTCGCGCCCTCAGGCGCTGGAGAAGAAGGTGGGCGTACCTTCGTGGGCGTCTACCCCCCAGTGGCGCGAAGAAAATGCCTGCCCTCTCAAAGTGCTATTACAACATGCGGTCCTGCCCTACAGCAAAGGAGGTCCGCCTCCTCTTCACCTTCCCTGCGAGGAGGAGGAGACGCAAACCCCACCTCCACGGAAGAGACCGGATGTCTCCGCAGAAAGAAGAAAGAATCTTCTGGAACATCATGGAAGCAGGACGTGTGCAGCCGAGCAGGGAAGCGGAGGAAGGCAGGCCCCGTGCCCCAGCCAAGCTGCCACCAGCATCGGAGTTATCCGTGGTCCTGCACCTGCAACAGGCGTTGCTAGAGATTCAAGAAGAAAATGCACGCCTGAAGAAGATGGTCCAGTACCAACCTGGCTTTGAAGAGATCGAGAGACGCCGGCGTACCCTGGAACAGCGGAGGCTGTGGGACACGGTGATCTCTCCCCTCAACGACCCCCCACGATTCGAGTTACCGAAGATTCTGCTGCCCAAGGCGAAGGAGCAACCGGAGCTGCCCCCGAAAGTACCAATCCTGATCCCACCGGTGAAGCGGTGGAGGCGAAGGAGGTTGAGGAGGTATTGCCAGTCCCGGAACGCCCGCCCGGCCAGGAGGCCGCAGCAGATAATCGGTCCCCGGCAGGGACACCGGAGGGGTCCTGTCCATCACTACCAGACGTGGACTGGGACGAGATGGCGCGCCTGGATGACGTCGCCTACACCGCCCAGTGGGAATATGAGTGGCAGCGTCGTGAGGAGAAGCAGAAACGCCAGCAGGAGGAAGAGCGGGAAGCTCAGCGGAATTGTCAGCGACAACATGCAGAGCTGATCGCGGACAAAGAGAGTGTCCGGAGAGATAAAGGTACCCTGAGGGAACCGCGGCGGCAGGGGTGTGTGACTGAGTTCCAGCTCCGGAAGGGCTGGGGCTTCATCCGTGAACCGGGCCTCTACCCAGGGGTCTTTGTCAGCAGGCGTGACGTAGAATCCCACCTGCCGCAAGGCCATCCCGGGAGGGACTTAGTAAATGGAGACCTCGTCACGTACACACGGCATTGGGGAATGAAGGGATGGTATGCCCTTAACGTCACCATCGTCCGTGACCCCGTCCCCGACGCAGGTAACGTCACCACTACCGCAGCGTCCCCATCTCCAGCTCAAGCAGTATCCGGCCGTGCCCCAGCATCGCCCCCTGCAAATTCATCGCAACTAGCGACCCAGATTTCATCGCAAAGGAAAGCCACCTCTACATCGCAACATGCGACCCAGTCTCAATCGCAATCCATGACACGGTCCATATCGTTAACTGTGATTGAAACGCAATCGGTGTCACGTGAGGGGAATGTACCCGTTGCGCCCCTAGAGGTTCGCACAAGAACTGTGGCGACCCAGACCCTAATCGCAGCGCATGATTTGCTAGTCCTGGGATCTAGGGCCCATTGCATTGTTCCAGCCCCCGGGGTGGAAAGTGTATTATTTGAAAATGAATAGATAGAAAAGAAGAATCGGTGAGATCCATATCGGGTCTACCATAAGTAAAAAGTTGGAAAATGTTTTATAAGTTTTTGCACAAGTTGAAAAGTACAACGTATATGATGCATATATATATTGCTAACCGTAGAATGCCCGGCTGGGTAACTAGAAAAAGTTTTGCACTTTAGTATAATAATGTGATATTATATCTATGTCTTTGGTTTTACAATGGACTTTGAGGTTGAGGACTGTGCTAACCCAGAACTTATTTGTACATAGTTGCGCTTCGGTGCCTTATCTTGGTTTTACATAAACCAGCACAACTACCTCTGAATACAAAAACCCGTGTGGTGTGGCACTGAGTGAGGTCTGCATTTGGATGTCCTGCAGCCCACCCAGGACCTACGTTGAAGGTTTGGTGCGGGTCCTTCACAAGAATATTGTATATTCATTGAATGCTATTTAATACTTTTGTATTTCTATAATGTTTGCAACGTTCAAGATATCCTCACCTCCCGGATGGGACGAACCAATGTTTATTGTTAATGTTTTCATGCATAAACAAAATGTCTCTTTTGTATTTTACAGCCCGGGAGTGCTGTCTTTTACCATGGGGGAATGTGTAGCCCTGGTGTTAGGCACACGCAGTACCCTGGAGAGTGTGTGGCGAGACAGCAGTTTAATGCTAAATACCCATTCACTCAACATACACTGGACACACCCTTAGGGTAGTGTAGTTTACTATTGAGGGAGTGGTCAGGGTGTATGTTTGTGGAGTGTGTTTCCTGTCTTCGGACGGAGCAGACGTCTGGAGTTTAGCTGGAGGGAGGAAGCAGTCCAGCCTGCTCTATCATCAGTTCAGAACGTGGAGGCTGGTACAGGTGGTCTAATTCACCTTAGTCTAGTCAGAGCTGTACCTCATCAGACTACATTGAAAGAAAGAAGAAGATTAGTGCAGAAAGACTTCAGTCACCTGTCTAAAGGACAGTGAAAGGTTCAGAGACGTGCTCCTGCCTATTGATAACTGAGCATCTGTAACTAACTTTGAAGAAAGTGAATGAAGGAAGTAACTACCCGACTTTATGCAAGTGTGAGTGCTTATGCTACCAGCGAGGACAAGGCGAAAGGCACAGTGGATTATTGGAAAGGTGCGTTTGGGATTGAAGAAGTCCTGCACATTGCAACCGGTCACTGGGGACCGAAGGATCACTATTTGCTTCAAGCATAGTGGTAAGAAAACCAGGAATTTACCGGACCTTAGGTCGCGGCAAACAAGCCCCTTATAGTCAGTACGTAACTGGGGTCAGGGGGAGTGAAGACTTTGAGTCAGTGCACGACAAGATAAGAATTCAGCTCTCTCGCAGGAAGGCTCCTAACACAAATCTGACTGGGCGGTACAGCTATAGATTAGCTGGAGTTATTGAGGGAACTACGCTTCAGGCTGGTTGTACTCATTGTATTGAAAGTAAAGGAGGCCCCTAACTTGTCCAGCTGCTGTCTCAAGATACACTCTCCTTGGATCAGCCTCCCTGGGACCTGCCTGAACATCTTACAAGTAAAGGTATGGAAAGACGCTGACCGTGTGAGACTGTGTTATTTACTTGCACCCGACTTCACTAACTTCATAGACTTTGAGGGACCAGTCCCACCTGTAGGGGACCTGACATCTAGCTGCATCGCCATCCCCTCAGAGATCTACAGCAGCGCTGGTACAAATTACCAGAATACTACAGGTGGCGTCACGAACTGTATATAAACCTATCCCCTGTAAATATATCCCCAACATACGCCAGACCGCCCGGGCCACAGACCGAGCCACAGCTACCTGTGACAAGAATCCCCATAGACTTCTACGGGCTCGGCTCTGAGTACCCCATTGCCCTGGTAACCCACAATTGTGGTGGCGGGTCGACACAGATGCGGTACTGCTTCACCAGGGGATTCCACTTCTTGTGGTGCTGCTTCTTGTGATTCCGCTTCTTGGGGTTCTGCCGGAACAGGTCCCTCTGGAACTGGCTCTGGATGTAGAGACTCTTCTTGCGGTTGATAAAACTGCAGCACAGGAATGATTACTGCATCTCCCACTCTGGGCCAATCTGCAGGTAAATCTCCCAAATCCGTATGTATGACCGCTTCATCACTCTCTTCCTGATTGACAACAGGGTTTTCTTCACGAAGCTTTAATGGGCCCGGACACAACTTTAAATGATCTCTAGACACAGTTGCCGTCGTTTTTCCTCCATCCTTGCTAATGGTACAGATCTTTCTGTTATCAAATTTGGAATTTTTCACGACATATGGCTCTTGCTCCCACTGATCATCCAACTTGTGCATTCTTCTTTTCCTTTTGAGCACCATTTCTCCAGGCATAAAAGGCGTAGCAGGAGCATTTCTGTTATAGTTCTTCTCTTGCTTTTCCCTTACCTTATTGAGACTGTCTTCTACGCAGGCTTGTACTCTCCTGTACTGTTCTTGTCGATTCGTGTCCCAATCTTCAGCATTGTCATCAGCCTCTGGTTCTACCACACCAAGTTCCAAATCCATTGGCAGCCTTCCTGGTCTTGCTCTCATAAGGTAGGCTGGAGTGCAGTTGGTGGAACTTACTGGTATGTGGTTGTACAAGTCGACCAGGTCAGGTAACAAGTCTGGCCACCGATTTCTTTCTTCCAGGGGTACAGATTTCAGTAAATCAATGACAATGTGATTCATCTTTTCACAAAGGCCATTGGTTTGAGGGTGGTACGGTGTTGTTCTGATCTTCTTACACCCATACAATTGACAGAATTCCTTAAACAGTTCAGCTTCAAAGGCTGGACCTCGATCAGTCAGCACCTGTTCTGGATATCCGTGTGGTCTGCAGAAACTTGCTTGGAAGGTTTTTGCTGCTGTCTCTGCTGTCATATCTTTGACAGGGGCGACCACCAGAAATTTGGAATAGTGATCCACCATGGTCAGGGCATATGAGTATCCCGACCTGCTTGGTGACAGCTTGACATGGTCCAATGCCACGATCTCCAAGGGACGAGTCGTCCGGATAGGCTGCAGGGGTGCCTTCTGACTACAGTAGTCTTTTCGTCTGAGGCCACAGGGTCCACAGTTCCGGCACCACTTCTCGATGGAGCTGCGCATCCCTACCCAGTAGAACCGACACCTCAACAGGGTCTCCAGCTTTTTCCAGCCAAAGTGTCCCGCTTGATCGTGGTAGGCTTCTAACACCATTTGGATGTCTGCTCTGGGGACCACTATCTGCCAAACCATCTCATGGGTCCTTGGGTCGACGTATCTCCTGCACAACTTCTCACGGTAGATGAACAACCGGCTTCTCTCATTCCACAGGAGCTTTGCTGGTATAGGTGCATCTTTCTCCAAGGAGGAACCTTCCTGTCTTATCAGCTCCTTGACACGGCTGACCACTGGATCGCTGTCCTGAGTTTCCTTCCAGCTGTGATGAGGTAAAGGGTTCAACATCTCACCACACCGCTTTCTGTAGACTCGTTGCTCTTGGACCATCCCATTTCGGTGGAACGCAGGTAGCTCGATTTCTTCCAGATCATCTGATTCTTCCTCCGTGTCGGATTCATGCGGCATTCTGGACAAGGCGTCCGCGTTAGCATTTTTACGGCCCGCCCTGTACTTGATGGTAAATTGATAGTTTGACAGCCGAGCCATCCAACGTTGCTCCATGGCTCCTAGCTTGGCTGTTTCAAGGTGCGTCAAGGGGTTGTTGTCTGTGTACACAGTGAACTTGTTGGAGGCAAGGTAATGTTTGAATCTTTCTGTAATGGCCCAGACCAGCGCCAGGAACTCCAGCTTGAAGCTGCTATAGTTTTCCGGGTTCCTCTCAGTTGGCCTGAGCTTTCTGCTTGCATACGCGATGACTTTTTCTTGGCCATTCTGCTTCTGACTGAGGACTGCTCCCAATCCCTCGTTACTGGCATCGGTGTACAGCAGGAACGGTTGGCTGTAATCTGGGTAGGCTAAGATTTCATCGCCTGTCAGAATCTCTTTCATCTCTTTGAGTGCCTCAGCTTGTTCTTTACCCCAATTGAATGGAGGGTTTCTGCTCTTGAGAGGTTGTCCTACCAGGAGGTCCTGTAAAGGCGCCGCTTTCTTGGTGTAATCTTTTACAAACCTCCTGTAGTAACCTGTTAGTCCCAGGAACTGACGCACCTCCTTGAGATTCTTCGGCTCCGGCCATTTCTGGATGGCTGTGACCTTTTCGGGGTCCGGCGCTACTCCTTCGGAACTGACAATATGTCCCAAGTACTGTACCTTCCGTTTGAGCAGATGGCACTTTGAGGGCTTCAGTTTCATCCCATACTTGGACAGTGACTCGAATACCTCTGCCAGGTGCTTCAGATGATCCTCATATGTCTTGGAGTACACAATTACGTCGTCCAGGTACAGCAACACGGTTTCAAAATTGAGATGTCCCAGGCAGCTCTCCATCACTCTCTGGAATGTTCCTGGGGCACTGCTGAGGCCAAACGGCATTCTGTCAAACTCGCAGAGTCCCATTGGGGTGGTGAAAGCAGTTTTCTCCCGATCCTCCTCAGCCACAGCTACTTGCCAGTACCCACTAGTGAGGTCGAGGGTAGAAAAGTAGTTAGCCGTTTTCAGAGCAGCTAAGGATTCCTCTATACGTGGTAATGGGTATGCATCTTTATGTGTTATGCGATTTACTTGTCTGTAATCTACACACATTCTCATGCTTCCATCCTTTTTCTTAACTAGAACTAGAGGTGCTGCCCAGGGGCTACAACTATCCCTTATCACCCGGCTTCCTTCATGTCACGCAACATTTCCTTAGCTTTCTGATAGTGGGCTGGAGGTATAGGCCTGTACCGCTCTTTAATGGGAGGATGACTGCCTGTAGGGATATGATGCTGTACTCCCTTAATTGTCCCAAAGTCAAGTGGGTGTTTGCTAAATACTTGTGCGTACTCTTGTACCACCCGTAGTACCCCCTGTTTCTGGTGGACGGAAGTGGTGTCTGTCCCTATATGAAGCTGCTGACACCAATCCGCTACCGGGGTTGCCGGATCATTATCCTCCGCTGGTTGGCGGGAGGCTAAGGACTCGGTTGTGAGGATAGAATTGTTATCTACGGCATGTAATTTAGCAACTGTGGCATAACGTGGTAAATTTACTTCATCGTCCCCCCAGTTGAGAAGTCGTACTGGTACTCTCCCATTTATTACTTCCACTACCCCCCTAGCAGTCATGAGTGTAGGTCTGTGTTCTGAGCGATGGGGCTCTACTACTGCTTGGTAGTTCTGTCCCCTCAGACCTATGGCTGCTCTACACCATATTATCATTTCACTCATTGGGGGTATTACAATGGGATTCGGGTCCGTGACCCGTACATTACCAATTTCACCATCTGTAAGCTTCGCTTGCTGCTGGCACATCAGGGCCCGGATCTCCCTCTGGATCACTCCCTTCTGCTTTGGCTTGGCAACTTCAGCGAGCTGTTGGAGCAAAAACACAACTTCTCCCAGACAGTTACTGATAATGTTAGTACCCAAAACCACATATAAGCCGTTTTCCTCATTTACAGTCTTTACTACTAAGAGTCCCTGATCCTCCAACTCCACTCTGCCCACCTTTACGTTCAGGTTTTTGGCTCCGAGTACTTCAACAGGGAGACCATTAGTGGCGTACACTAAAGTCAGGGTTCGGGGGCTGGAGACTGTCCATGGACCAAAATTTATTATAAAGGACATCAGGTATGATGGTCACCTGAGATCCAGTGTCCAGCAGTGCAGGGATTGCGATCCCGTCCAGAATATGGACAGGTAGGGCTTCCTCCCACACAACCTGCGGTTCCAGTCTAAGGGGCCTGATGAGTCTACTCCTGGGTGTTGGCCCTCTGACCCAGGATCGGCTCGTTTAAAGGACATTGCTGAGCCATATGACCTTTTTGGTTGCAGCGGTAGCAGATGATCTCTCGGCGAGGATGGTGCTGATCAAGAGTCGCTCCTGGGGGTGGCGTGGTCCTCCTCCGATGAGGCGACGTCCTCCATTTCTTCCGGTTCATCCAAGGGACATCCTCCGGACAGTCGGCTAGTAGGATCTTTCCTCCTTCTTCTTTCCGCAGTTGCAGGGCACTCATTACAGTGGCCAGGTTTTTAGTCAGCTGGCGCACTTCTGAGCGCAGACAGTCCAACTCACTAGGGGGCGCCACCTGCATTGTAGCTTCTGCCACCTGCGGGAAAAGGTGGGTACTGCCGGCTTAGAGTGGCTTCACCCGGGTGATACTGATTTGCCACCTCAGGCTTTTCCAGGGTCGCAGTCCTTTTATTGCCATGTCCTTTAGAGCATCAAAGTGGCATCTGGATGATCCAAGGACCACCAGTTTACAGTCCTACTTTCCGCTGGAGACCTCAGTCCCCGCACAAATTGTTCTTTCAACATTTTGCTTTCATCAATGGCACTTGTAGGGTTAGCCTGTTTGAGAGCTCGCAGGGCCCCCTGTAGTCGGCAGGCGTAGTCCCTAATACTGTCACCCGGTCCCTGGAAGCACTGATAAAATGCCATCCGGAGATCCGTTTCTGTGTGGTCCTCGAAGATGGCCTGTAGCTTTAAGAGAATCGCAGGTACCGACTCCTGGTCTGCAGTGGGCCAAGTCTCTACTTCTCTCTCAGCCGCACCAGCTAACTGTCCTATTACCACAGCAGCTTTTTGCTTCTCAGTCATTGATACATGTCTAGGAATACTACATATTTTCCGTTTAAACCCTGGCAGGGTGTCTGGCTCGCCGCTGTACTGGGGAGCCACTTCGCTCCAGGCATGTATGGGAGCGTTAGCGGCATGAGTGGGACCACAGGACCAGGTGAGGGGCCTGCACCCCCATCCTGCGGTACAACGCCAAGCGGTGGGCTATTGGGCCACGGCGGGCCGCTCTGTCTGCCGGTTGCTGCGACATGTTGGGGCCCCCTGTTCAATCGGAGCCTACCTTTTTCAAAGGCTGCAGCGCCGCAGGCACAGCGGTGGAGACAGGACCTTTGTCGCTGGCGCTCTGATGTCAGAGCGTTCACTTCCGCTCTCACAGGACCTGCCGCCGCGTCAGCGTTGGGGGCGTGTCCAGGCAACAGCGCGCTCTTTCAGGTACACCCCCTTCTTCACCAGCGCCTTAGGGCGCGAATATGGCGGCAAAAATGGCGGTAAAATGGCGCCAAATACAGCAAACAGTCTTTTTCACAAAACAGTTCAATAGGCACACAGGACTCACAATTGCAAGCTTCTCATCCTGTTCGTGACGCCAAGTAGATGAGTCGCACTAAGTACCAGGGCAATGGGGTACTCGGCACCGAGCCCATGAAAGTCTATGGGATTTGTCACTGGCAGCAGGACTCGGTCCGTGGCCCTGGGCGCTCATACAATGGGGGATATTTACAGGGGAATTGTAGATTAGATAGTTCGTGACGCCACCTGCGGTATCTGATCAATTGGACCAGCGCTGCTATATGGATCTTCACAGGGGATGTTATGGGGCAGCTAGATGGTAGGTCTCCCACAGGTGAGACCGGTCCCTGGAAGTCTATGGTGATGCAGGGTGTAGTAAATGAAACAGTCTCACACAAGGCAATCTCTTTCCATACCTTTACTTGCAGATGTTTCAGGCAGGTCCCGGGGAGCTGGTCGGGGTGGAGAATGCACATTCAGGATCACCGCTGAGCAGGTTAGAGGCCTCCTTTAACTCTGTATGTATGTGAGTCCAAACTTGCATGAAGCGAAGTTAACTCTGCAATCTTCAGCTTACTCAATAGCTGCAACGCCCGGCCGACATTGTGGTGGAGCCTTCTATGTCTCTGATTATCAGATGTTGAGAGAACTAAGTCCCTACTTTTGTAGCGTCCCACTCAAGGTCCTTGTTCCCCCTGACTTCGTTTACGTATCAGCGCTTAGGGCTACCTTCTGCGACCTGTAGTCCAGAAAGCCTCCGGTTATCTTGTTACTAGGCGTGAAGCGCTAGCAACGCTTCGGACCCGGTGTCCGGTGAATTAGTGCAGGTAATCTGGTACCTGGTGCACTAGCATCTATCTTCTCCACTGTGCCCTTCGCCCTGCTCTCGCTCTTAACATAAGCACTTGTAGCTTTGATGGAAATGTCAGCTTTCTCCAGAGCTCACTGAACAGCTCCAAGTACACTCACTCTTGTAGCTCCTGTGATTCCCTTCTTCTTTTCCTTTCTCTGACCCTGTCCAGAGCAGCGCACAGGAACTCTGTCAACTGTGTAAATGCTGTAGCTCCGAGGGTTACTTTCCTCCTTCCAAAGAATACAGGTAGCTTATCCTGAGGTACTGGTCCTGCAGTTCTGACTGGGCTAGAGTGACTCCTTACACTCAAACCAGACTCCACTTTATGAACTTGCTCTGTCAGGATCTAGTCTGCACTCCTCTTCCTCCAAGACTAACTGACTTGCACTGTCCTAAGACAGGAAGCTTGAATGACCTCTGACTGAACTCCTCTCCCTCCAAGTCCAGACTGAACTGACACTGAACTGCACTGTCCTAAGACAGGAAGCTATCTCAATGATCTCAACTGTCCTGAGACAGGAAACTGACTGATCTGAGCTCTTCTCAGACAGGAAACTATCTGACTGGGAATGACTCACTCCTGAGTCTCCCAAGGCTTGAAAGAGACTGACTGCTACGTGTCACTACCTCTTATACCCCTAGTGGGTGTGTCTGAAAGTGTGAGTGACGTGAATGGATATCAAGCTTTGCTGTTACCTTCCTGTGCATTCTCCTGGATTATGTGTGCCTGACATAGCTGGGCCACACATCTGCACTCACACACACACCTTGCAGACCTGTGAAAAAAACACTGCAAGGCAAAAGGAAGATGTACACAGCGGTTGGTAAAGTAGCCTGCCTAAAGCACAGTACACAAAATCGCAATCTCTAACTGTCCCTCAGAGTCAGCAGAGCAGCGTTCTGTCCCAAACAGAATTAACAGCACAGTGACGTAAAATGGCGGCTTTATCCGGCAACAATACCTTCCTTGTGTCACGGTTAGGGTAGCGTGTGTCTATTATATGAGTGTCTGTAAAATGTAACGTTACGCAGACTTATTCTGCCCTTGGGACGCAAAAAATAAGACAGCAGTAATCATTTACTGTATAAAACTCCACCTATGCGCAACAAAACAAGCACGTTCCCTCTTACGGTTCCTGCGCTGACATGTGAGTAGGGAGTTTGGAGACGTTCCTGAATTTATCCCAGGTATCCAAGCATATCAGGCCAATAGGAGAGCATTAAAACCACCCACGGTGGTGACTTAAATATGGTGAATCTAAACAGTGAAGAACTGTAGGTCGATGCGAATGAATGTGCGATCACATGACACACGTTTATAATAACCCTTGCTAGACATGAGTAACTTTGTAGACATTTTGACACACCTGAACCCAGATGGCAGTGAATATTCATTCTATTCGGCGCCACATGACTCTTGGTCCAGAATAGATTATATATTGCTAGCACAGGAGCTATTAAGGGGAGTGAAAGAGGCAGATGTGCACAACGTAGCTATATATGACCACGCGCCCGTATCAGTGACCCTGCCAGATATGGTGCAGATGGGGCCAAACCAAACTTGGCACTTCCCGACCTATTTGTTAATGGATGAGAAGTTTCGACATCACGTGAAGCAATGGTGTTTTTAATATGTAAGGGATAATGGAGATACTAGGGATAGGCCGGAACTTTTATGGGCAGCAGGGAAGGGAGTAATGCGCGGGAAACTAATAGGTTATCAGACAACGCTAAAAAAGAAGATGCGACAAACTACTCGCAGGCTAGCAGGATATTACGCGATAGGTACACGGCAAACAAGACAAGTTCATCAACACAGGTTAAAAATAGATGTAAGCAGGCTAAGGCTGACTTACACGTATGGGTATATCGACGAGAGAAAGCAGTAATAACAATTATAGAGCCGATGTATATCGTTATGGTAGCAAATGAGGGAGACTATTATCACGACTAGCGAAAGGAAATCACATTCGTCATCAACATATTACATGCGTTAACGAATAAACATGGGATCATGAACACAGACCCTCGAACCATAAACACCATTCTACAAGAATACTACTCAGACTTATATAAGGTGGAACATACGGATAGTGCGGAGGGTAACACCTTTGTAGACGGAATACGGTTACCATCCATCACAAACTATCAGCTTCTCCTTTTAAAAAAACAAATTGAGGTGACGGAAGTGACAGCGGCGATAAGTTACTTTAAATACGGGAAAGCTCCAGGACCTGACGGGTTTACAGCCAAATTATTAAAATTATTGAGTGAGGATATCCCGTCCACATTGGTACGCACCTTCAATCATATATTGGAGACAGGAGGGTTGCCCAGCCATTCAAACATGTCACACATGAAGGTGCTACTAAAACCAAACAAACATTCACATCTGCCTGGATCCTATCGTACATTCTCACTCATTGACCATTATATCAAGATTTTGTCCAGGATCATGGCAGATCTTTTGAGTAGCATTGGTCCTACGCTGATAGGGCGATCACAAGTGGCCTTTGTTTGCTACTTTGTTGGCTACTATCAGTCTCACTATGCATAACACATGTGTGCAGTGGGCAGTATTACCTTTGCCTTCGGTGGAGTAGGAAAACCCCTCTCCTATCGAAGTGTTAGTTGGGGAGATGGAAGATTTGACACCGGGACCTGAATTGTAATACTTAAATGTGACAGGTGACAAATTTGTTAAGGCGCAACTCCGCGGCCCCTACGTTGAGTCTAGCCCGTGAAAATTTACTGGTTGTCAATGGGGAACCCCAACACCCCGGGGCAGCTACAGTATTTCAACAATTAGACCTGAACCAAGATTTGCTGTATCAGGTTTATAAAATACATGTTGAAATTTTTTAGCAATTGCTGCTACCGCAGTCATATCGGAGGTTGGTAATGGACTTAGCGCATGCGCATGTACTAGGGTGACATTTGTGCCAAAAGAAAACCCTACACAGAATTATACAACGGTTTTACTGGCTGGGGGTCTATCAAGAAGTTAAACGGTATTGTAACTCTCGTCGCATGCGCCAGGTACACAGTCCTCAGCCTCATTTAGTGAGTCCCTTGGTGCCATTAAAAATTTTAGAGGTCCAGTTTGAGAGAATACCCATGGATCTGGTGTAGCCGGTTAATAAATCAGCAAGGGGTCATCAACAGGGGCAATAAAAGGGCCACTGTGTGGGTCACCAGTTTTGAGCACACCCGAGTTCAAAAGAGAATTCATTGTCCAGACTGATGCGTCAGAGGTAGGTATGGGTGCCGTGTTGTCTCCGGACTGGAGCTTAACGGGGAGGAGCATCCCATTAGTTTCCTGAGTCGAAAACTTACTCCATCAAAAAACAGAGACAGCATTGTAGAGAGAGAGTGCCTGGCGATAAAGTGGGCACTGGAGTCGTTGCGCTACTATTTGTTGGGGATAACATTTTGTTTTGTAAATGATCATTCCCCTGTGACTGGCAGTGTTGTAGCCCAGGGAGTAGAGTTCAGGTGGTAGAAAGATGAACATAACAGGAGACTTGGAAAACGTTGGCAAACAGTTATTTAATCTGAAAACGGACAGGCAAATTCAGGTGAGATCCATGCCTTGTTCATTTTCAGAAAAGTAAGCCGGTCTACATTCTCTGAGGATAGTCGCATGCGACGGTCTGTTAGTACACCACCTGCAGCACTAAAGACACGCTCAGATAATACACTGGCAGCAGGGCAAGCCAGCACCTCCAAGGCATACCACACATCAAATACAAATATAGCAGTAATAATAATATTATTAATAAAAAATGAAATTGCACACACAGTACACAGACACAGCTCATATGTGTGTATAAGAGAGAGTGTTTCTGTGTGTAGTTCATGCCTCTAGCCTAGAAGATCAGTCTTGCTAAAATCTTTACCACTGACCCCTGTTCTGTTCTTAAAATGGTGGATGCTGAACTGCTTCTCAGCCCCCTCATACACAATCATTATGTGGCACTGCTGGGCTCAGTCAGAGGCATCAGATTGATCTAGGCTGTCCTGAGTCATTCTCAATAGAACATTTTGTTCAGCAGTCATCTAGTTCATTAGTTCAGAGGTCACATGATGCATTTCCTATCAGCTCCTCACAGGATGGGGGAGAAAAACTGAACTAAATGAACTAATCTTTTGAACTAATCTTTTCAGTGAACTAATCACCAAAATGAACTAGATTTCCCATCACTATGGTGTACACCTTGGTGGCGCTGTCACAAAACTTCGCCACATTTGTAACATACAGCTCTTGCCCTGTGCAGAGGCGCTGCTTGTGCTCCCTCTTGTTGCAGAGCTGTCTCCACTGCCTCGACGCACAGAGCTGCTTTGTAAAGCAGTAGCAGCAGCAGCGCTCTCGGCTGGAATGGAGAACATTATGGATTTCAACAGTGTGTCTTGGTCCTCCAGCATTTTACGGTCCCGGTTCAACGGTGTGATGAGGCTTTGTAAGTTGTCCCGGTAACGAGGGTCTAGGAGGGTGTACACCCAATAATCTGACGTGGTGAGAATGTGGCCGATGCGGCGGTCGTTTCTCAGGCAGTGCAGCATGAAATCAACCATGTGCTGCAGACTCACAACTGGCCAACAAACGCTGTCCTCTGGAAGAGCGTCACACTAATAGATTTTTGTAAATTTTAAATAGAAGAAAGCAGCAGCAATTTTTGAAAAATTACAAGGATGAGCCAGTGTAAGGTTCTTTGTACATGTTCTTGAAACTCAGTTTTCCGTCAGCCATTTTGCTTTCTGTCTTGCTGCAGCTATCTTGCCCTCAGTCAATATGGAGTTTTCAGCTTTCATGTTCCCGCCCTGATTCTCTCCCTCTTGCTTCTTAAGCAGCCACAGCTGAGCAATCAGTGCTTCAGAATCTAGCCTGCAGTGAACCTGTGACCTGACTCCTGGAAGCCTTGGACTATGTACTCCAGCTATTCCTACTGAGGAACTCTGAACACTTGTGGACTCTGGAACCCTGCTCTTTGAAAGATCCACGTTTGCATGGACTTACGGTAACAGAGAAGAAGATCCTGAACCTGTTGTGGAGAGTGATTGCTGAGCTTAAGTTACTCTGGCCTGCTGTGTCTCCTGCTTCTGTATCTGCAAACTGTGTGACTATTTTTGCCACTTGTATGAAGTAATACAAGACCTTCTATATCAAACCTGTGTCTCATGTATTTTCATCGCACCCAAGCACAAGACGCTATATGAACTGTACTACATACATTACAAGATTCTGAAGCCAAAACGTTAGTGTCTGCTGGGTCTGGGAAGGCTGTGTCTGCTGTAACTGTGGATATCAGACGTCCAGTTGTACTTTCTGTGATGACAGTGGTTGTGACTTCTCACAACCATTCCAGGTGAGCAATTCCCTTAAGTTTTTTTTTTTCTGCAGTGTTATCACAGGTAAACACTATTGTTTTTTTTTTCTCTTCCCTCTTTTGTGTCTGCTGTAACTGTGGATATCAGATGTCCGGTTGAACTTTCTGTGATGACAGTGGTTGTGACTTCTCACAACCATTCCAGGTGAGCAGTTCCCTTAATTTTTTTTTCTCTTTGCAGTGTTACCACAGGTAAACACTATTGTTTTTTTTTTTTTTTTTCTCCTCTCCTTCCAGTACTCCTGTCTTAAAAGATCTGGAAAATGGAGGCCGCATAAAGGAACTTTGCGGAGTGACTGATAATATCCTTGCAGATTTACAGACTATAAAAATCCGTTTTACAAACCTACAGGACCTCACTAATCACAATTTGCAAGTGTTTGGACAGACTGCCCAGGATTTGCGAGCCAGGATTGAGGTTCTAGAGGAGCGAGTCCAGGCTCCTGCCGTAGCCCCAAGTTCTGGGATTCCCAAGTTGCCCCCTTTTCGTTTTGGCGGTGAACGTGAAAAATTCAGGGGATTTATTAACCAATGCAATCTGTTTTTTTCTGCACATGCTTCACAATTTCCCACTGAACGATCTAAGGTGCTTACTATAATTATGTTACTTACCAACAAGGCTTTAATGTGGGCAAACCCTCTGATTGAGACTGAGGATGAATGTTTGGATCATCTTGATGCTTTCATTTCAGCCATGGGGCAGGTGTTTGATGACCCCAATCGAGGTGCAACAGCTGAAGCAGCCATGTTAACTTTGCGCCAAGGTAAGCACTCGGTAGCCGAATATGCCTTGGATTTCAGGAGATGGGCCCTTGATACCACCTGGGACAGTTCCGCCAAAAAATCTATTTTTTGAAAGGGGTTGTCTCCACTAATTAAGGATGAACTTGCTCGTGCCGACCCTCCCACTGCGTTAGGTGACTTTATTAACTACTGCATCCGTATTGATGCTCGCCTGACTGAACGCAGGCAAGAGAGATGGTTCGAAAGCAATCGCACTAACCTTTTCCTACCTTCCTCCCCAGCTAAGGAACCTTTGAGTAGGATCACACGGGAACCTGAACCTGAACCCATGCAGGTAGACTCTTTACAAAGACGGGTTAGTGATGCACGCAAGGAACATCGTTTTAAGGAAAATCTATGTTTCTATTGTGGTAAGTCAGGGCACTTCATTATAAACTGCCCCAGCCGTTCTCGTAAGACTACTGCAGCACTCATTCACTGTGAGTGTTGCGAGAGGAGATCTGTCAGGTCCGAGCCTCAGGCTCCAGAGAGATCTGCAGCAACAGATCTTGATTTCTCGGACTTAAACTCCGTTACTTCTGAGGACGATGACTGTGTAAACGCTGCAATTTTTCAAGTTTCCTCAGCGGTGTCCCAGCTGAGTTGTAGGAAAAACAATTCTCATTGCTTCCTTTCCATCAAACTCTGGGTTAACTCAGTCTGGGTGTCTAGCTCTGCTATGATCGACTCAGGGGCAAGTGGGAATTTTATGGATGTCTCCTTTGCTCTGAAACAGGGGATACGTTCAGTGAAGAAGGCTACTCCAGTACAGATGGAAACTGTGGATGGCTCCCTGCTGACCTCTGGACCAGTGGATCAGGAAACGGAGCCTTTAAGGGTCCTTATGGGTAAAGATCATCAAGAGAAACTGTCCTTTATGCTTATCTCTTCTCCCCACTTTCCCATTATTCTAGGGCTACCATGGCTGCAGGCTCAGAACCCTACCATTAACTGGGAGACCAAGGAATTACACTTTCCAGAGAAACAGATGAGTCCAGAAGTTTCAGCTTGCTCTGTTCCTAAAGGAACCATGTCAGTCCCTGAACTACCAGCTGTATACCAGGACTATGTGGATTTATGTGACAAGAAGAACGCTGACCAGCTTCCCCCTCACCGTCCATATGATTGTCCAATTGAATTATTGCCTGGAGCAGAGATACCTTTTCGTAAGATCTACCCCCTGGCGGGGCCTGAGCTAAAGGCTTTAAAGGATTACATAGACGAAAATCTAGCCAAGGGCTTCATACGCCCCTCTTCATCTCCTGCAGGTGCAC
The DNA here is from genome assembly GCA_033576555.1 of Oophaga sylvatica. Lineage (NCBI taxonomy): Eukaryota > Metazoa > Chordata > Amphibia > Anura > Dendrobatidae > Oophaga > Oophaga sylvatica. Next base: position 91,838 of record JARQOD010000578.1, on the reverse strand, counting down.
CCATCTTCTTTGTGAAGAAGAAAGATGGATCTCTGAGACCCTGCGTAGACTATAGGGAACTCAATAAGGTTACTATTAGAAACCGTTATCCATTGCCTTTAATCCCTGAGTTATTGGAGAGAGTGCGGCATGCCAAAATTTTCTCTAAATTGGATCTCCGTGGGGCCTATAACTTGGTCCGTATTAGACCTGGGGATGAATGGAAGACTGCATTCAGGTCACGCTATGGACACTTTGAATATCTAGTTATGCCTTTTGGTCTGAGTACCGCGCCAGCCACTTTCCAACACTTGGTGAATGACATCTTCAGGGATCTCCTAGATACATTCGTGGTGATTTATTTGGATGATATTCTAATTTTTTCTAACTCCACAGAGGAACATCATGGACATGTGAGAATGGTCTTGGAACGTCTAAGACAAAACCATCTTTACATCAAACTTGAAAAGTGTGAATTCCATAGGACCGAAATTCAATTTCTGGGGTATGTACTGTCTACACAAGGAATTAGTATGGATGGAAGTAAGACCCAAGCCATCAAGGATTGGCCAAGTCCTAGAAATGTGAAGGAGGTGCAGCGCTTCATCGGGTTTGCCAATTTCTATAGACGTTTCATTAGGAATTTCTCTGAGGTAGTGTCACCTATCACCCAACTTACCCGGAAAGAGTCTAGGTTCTCCTGGACTCCCCAAGCCCAGGAAGCATTTTCTCGTCTAAAAGATAAATTTACCACCGCACCTATCTTGGTACATCCCAACCCCGAACTTGCCTTCATAATAGAGGTGGATGCTTCAGATTGTGCCGTTGGAGCTATACTCTCTCAGAGAACAGGTGAGAAGAATGTCTTGCATCCCTGTGCCTTCTTTTCCCAGCAGTTGTCTTCGGCTGAGAGGAACTACGATGTGGGCAATAGAGAGTTGTTGGCCATTATTGCCGCCTTCAAAGAATGGAGACACCTTCTTCAGGGAGCTGCACAGCAAATAGTCGTCCTGACAGACCATCGTAACCTTGAATTTATCAGGTCGGCTAAGTGCCTGACTCCTCGCCAGGCTCGCTGGAATCTTTTCTTAAACCAATTTAATTTTGTCATTTCTTATAGACCAGGATCGCGCAATGGAAAGGCTGATGCACTCTCTAGGATTCATTCAGCAGAGACCCGTCCACTTGCTCCTCCTAAGACTATTCTTCCTGACTCTAGATTCCTGGGAGTGATTCATAATCAAGACCTACTTAAGGACATCAAGGAAGCATACCATGCGGATTCCTTGTTGGCACAACCCCCAAGGGACGTAAGTCTTGTCTTTAAGAATGGTGTGTGGATTCTGGGACAACGTCTGTATATTCCTGAAACAGTCAGATTGAGAGTATTGCAACTCATTCACGATTCCAAGATAGCTGGGCATAGAGGAATTCTAAAGACACAGGAATTTCTTTCTCGTTTCTTTTGGTGGCCCACTTGCAGGAAGGATGTTTTAAACTATGTCACTTCATGTGAAGTCTGTGCAAGATGCAAAACACCTCGCTCCTCACCAACTGGTCTGTTACAGCCTCTTCCCACCCCGTCCCGCCCTGGGGATCCATTTCTATGGACTTCATTGTGGAGTTACCAACCTCTCAAGGGAAAAACACCATTCTAGTGGTGGTTGATCGTTTAACAAAGGCAGCTCATTTTATTCCTTGTGTCGGCTTACCAACTGCAAAACAGACATCAGATTTGATGATTAAAGATGTGTTTCGCTTACATGGAGTACCGGATGAGGTTATTTCGGATCGAGGGGTGCAATTCACTTCAAGGTTTTGGCAAAATTTCTGTGCAGCATTGGACATTAAAGTAAACCTTTCTTCTGCTTTTCATCCCCAGACTAATGGACAAACCGAACGAACCAATCAAACTCTGGAGCAGTATCTCCGCTGCTTTATCTGCCACCTACAGGATGATTGGGTGGATCTACTTCCATTGGCTGAGTTCTCTTATAACAACTCTCAGAGCGCCTCCACTAAGCAGTCTCCTTTTTACTCCAATCTAGGTTATCATCCTAACATTCTTCCACGATTTCCCATAGAAACGCCTTTACCAGCAGTGGCCGAAAGAATCACGTCTTTACAGAAGAATATGGATCTTCTAAAGGAGAATCTGGAATTGGCTCAGGAAAGGTACAAGAAAGCAGCAGATAAATTTCGTAAACCTGCACCAGCTTTCAAGGTAGGAGACCCAGTCTGGCTGTCAACCAGAAATCTTAAGTTAAGGATTCCATCGTCTAAGTTGGGACATAAGTACATTGGACCCTATAAAATCAGTAAAATTATAAGTGCCGTTGCTTGTCGTCTTCAATTGCCTAGAACTATGAGAATCCACCCTGTCTTTCATGTATCCCTACTAAAGGCTGCAACACCCAATACGTTTCCTGGACGTTCTTCTCCTTGCCCTGACCCAGTGCTAGTCGATGGTCAGGAAGAATTTGTGGTGGAAAGAATTCTAGATTCCAGGTTATACAGAAATCAGTTACAATATTTGATTAAATGGCAGGGCTACCCAGTGGAGGACAACTCATGGGAACCAGTCAATAACGTTAATGCTCCTCGTTTGCTCTGCCAGTTTCATCAGAGGTACCCAGACAAGCCTGGTCTGAGGCCATCCGGAGGTTGTCCCTAAGGGGGAGTAATGTAAGGTTCTTTGTACATGTTCTTGAAACTCAGTTTTCCGTCAGCCATTTTGCTTTCTGTCTTGCTGCAGCTATCTTGCCCTCAGTCAATATGGAGTTTTCAGCTTTCATGTTCCCGCCCTGATTCTCTCCCTCTTGCTTCTTAAGCAGCCACAGCATGAGCAATCAGTGCTTCAGAATCTAGCCTGCAGTGAACCTGTGACCTGACTCCTGGAAGCCTTGGACTATGTACTCCAGCTATTCCTACTGAGGAACTCTGAACACTTGTGGACTCTGGAACCCTGCTCTTTGAAAGATCCACGTTTGCATGGACTTACGGTAACAGAGAAGAAGATCCTGAACCTGTTGTGGAGAGTGATTGCTGAGCTTAGATTACTCTGGCCTGCTGTGTCTCCTGCTTCTGTATCTGCAAACTGTGTGACTATTTTTGCCACTTGTATGAAGTAATACAAGACCTTCTATATCAAACCTGTGTCTCATGTATTTTCATCGCACCCAAGCACAAGACGCTATATGAACTGTACTACATACATTACAGCCAGTGACAGACACTCAGCAGAGTACACGCAGCGGTGGTTGAAGTAAGTGGAGCGGGATCTACACTCCTACAAAAAAATTAAAGCTCAGACTAGAGTGAACACTGAAACACAACTGTCCACAATCTGTGAAAGGCTACTCCTTCGTGGACTTCTATAGTGTTTGCAACCAAGGTATTGTATACGGATGGAAGCACGTCACACTATTATTTCAATTACATGGAGCAGCAAGAATTAAACTGAAGAAAAAAAAAATAGTCTGTGAGTGACAACGTGCAGATGCCTACAGACAGCGTTGCATACAGAGCAAACTGCAGCGTCACCTGCACTCACACACAGACCTTGCAGAGCTGTTAAAACAACACTGGCAAAAGGAAGCTTTACACAGCGGTTGGTGCTAGCCTGCCTAAAGCACAGTACACTAAATCGCAATCTCTAACTGTCCCTCAGAGTCAGCAGAGCAGCGTTCTGTCCCTAACTGAGTTCACAGCACAGTGACGCTAAAATGGCGGCGGCGCCTTTTATAGTGCATTCTGACATCATTTCAGCAGCCAATCACAGCCATGCCATTAGTTAACATGACCGCAGCAGTACAGGATGTGCCCACACTTCTTAGGATTCCTCATTGGCTGACTATAATCACATTGCCTCTCAAAGAATTATGGGAACTTCCGATTCCGGTATACGATATAGGAAAAATATCGGAACTAAGTATCGGAATTCCGATACAGCGAATATCGGCCGATACCCGATACTTGCGGTATCGGAATGCTCAACACTACTCCTGACCATAACCTTTCCACTTGACGAAGTACTGGAGTCTCCGTCTAGACAGACGAGAATCCAATATCTTCTCCACTTCATACTCCAGGTAGCCCTCAACCAAAACAGACTCTGGGGGCATAGCCATAGGAACCACTGGCTCCACAAACCTTTTCAGTAAAGACTTATGGAAAATGTTGTGAATCTTAAACGTCCCTGGAAGAGCCAAACGGAAAGAAACAGGATTAAGGACCTCCAAGATCTTATAAGGTCCAATGAACCTTGGCTTAAACTTTGGAGATGCAACCCTTATAGGGATATTTTTTGAGGACAACCAAACCAAGTCACCTACTTTAAACCGGGGACCATCAGTCCTATGCTGTTGGCAAACCGCTGGGCCCTCTCCTGAGAGAGAGACAACTTATCCACTACTTGATCCCAAATCTGCTGCATTCTCTCTATCATAGAGTCAACACCCGGACAGACAGAAGCCTCCACCTGCCCCGAAGAAAACCGAGGATGAAACCCGAAATTGCAGAAAAAAGGGGACATCAAGGTGGCAGAACTGGCCCTATTATTTAGAGCGAATTCAGCCAAGAGCAAAAGGAGACCCAGTCATTTTGATCAGCAAACACAAAACATCTCAAATAAGTCTCCAATGTCTGGTTTGTTCTCTCAGTTTGCCCATTGGTCTGAGGATGAAAAGCCGAGGAGAAAGACAGTTGAACACCAAGTTTAGAACAAAATGTCCTCCAAAATCTGGAAACAAATTGGACTCCTCTGTCAGACACAATGTTCTCCGGAATGCCGTGCAAATGAGCCACCTTCTGAAAAAACAAGGGCACCAACTCGGAAGAGGATGGCAGCTTCGGCAGTGGCACAGGATGGACCATTTTGAAAAATCTATCACAGACTACCCAGATGACAGTCGTTCTTATGAGAGACAGGGAGGTCGGAAATAAAATCCATAGATATATGGGTCCATGGCCTCCTGGGCACAGGCAGTGGCACTAACAATCCACTAGAGCGAGAGCAGTGTTTGGACCGAGAACAAGTCCCACAGGACTGCACAAAGTCCCTGACATCACAAAATAAAGTAGGCCACCAAAAGGACCAACTCACCAAATCTCTGGTACCAAAAATACCGGGAAGACCAGCCAACGCGGAGCAATGGACTTCAGACATAACTTTCCTTCTCTATTGGTTGGGGACAAAGTTTCCCCACAGGGCAACTGTTACAGAACCCCCCAGCACCCCTAATATGATATGCATGTATGATAGGTGCAATGTGATGCATGTCCCTAATGCATCAGCCGACCGGCTGCGACCCTGGGCAGAGGTAAACGAGATATCCCACTTCTGACCTCCCCCACCTTTGTAAATCCCACTGTAAATGATCGGAGGCCGCCGGCCACCTGCAGCTATTGTAATGTACGTCTGGCGTCTTAACTGGAGCCTGTTATCTACTGGCCGGCCACATATTGATTGTCCTGTAGTCTGTATGTATATATATTCTGAGACCTGTGAGTAAAAGGTTGTCACACTGGAAATACGTGGAGAAGCAGTGATCTTTTATATGTTCCCATGTAACAAAGCCTTTCGAGCCAGCGGCCTTCATTCAGAAGTCAGGAAAAGCAGAGTGGACCTCCTGAAACACGGGGTGGTAATGTAAGAGGTATTACAGCACAGTAGACCCCGTTACACTGGTGGCAGACAGCGGGATATGATACCCCGTCTATAGGAGTAAAGGACTGAATGGAAAACAACTACCAGAAGTTAAAGAGGAATACATTAAAAGACCTGGTGGAAGCTCGAGGGTTAATCGCCAGCAACAAAACAAAAGCGGATTTGATAGCAGCCATAATGGAACACAACAGTGCAGCGCCCCCCAATGTGAACGTGGAAGAGACTGAATTCCAGAAGGAGGTAAAGAGCAGACTGGCGTTCTATGGCCCAAACCCTGCAGTAGAGATCGTACGAGAGGTGATGGCTGATGTGCGTACTGATCTGAAGGAAAAGATGGCAGAGCGGACCAGGATAGAGCTAGCCAAGATGGAGATGGCAGAGAGGACCAAAGTAGAGCTAGCCAAGATGGAGATGGCAGAGCGGACCAGGATAGAGCTAGCCAAGATGGAGATGGCAGAGAGGACCAAAGTAGAGCTAGCCAAGATAGAGTAGCAAGTGGAATGGCAGAGCGGACCAAAGTAGAGCTAGCCGAGATGGAGATGGCAGAGCGGACCAAAGTAGAGCTAGCCAAGATGGAGATGGCTGAGAGGACCAAAGTAGAGCTAGCCAAGATGGAGATGGCAGAGTGGACCAGGATAGAGCTAGCCAAGATGGAGATGGCAGAGCGGAGAGAGGAGAGTCAGCGAGCAGGGGGAGCTCTGGCCTCCGCCCAGGTATCATCAGCAGTAAGCCACAAAAAAATCCAGTATAATGCCTTCTGACAGTTGGGGGAGGCAGAGGAAGACATTGATGGCTTTCTGCAGGACTTTGAGCGGCAGTGTGCCCTTCATCAAGTGAAGCCGGAGGATTGGGTTCAGGTTCTGGCCAGCAAGCTGACAGCCCGGGCAGCGGACACCTATTGCATGGTACCTGATGAGAACTGTATGGACTATGAGCGGGTCAAAGAAGTGATCTTGGCCCGGTATGCGCTGACACCAGAGCATACCGCCAAAAGTTCCGCGGAGTTATAAAACAGGTAACAGATACCCATGCTGAATGGGCCTGTAAACTACGGCGATCACTGCTACAGTGGGTACAAGGGAGCCAAGCAACCACTAAGGAGGACGTCCTCCAGCTCTTCTTGTTAGAGCGATTGTTTACTGGACTAACCCCCGAGACACAAGAATGGCTTCGGGACAGACGGCCAACGACTCTTGAGGAGGCCGCTCGTCTGGCCGATGAACATCATGATGCCAGGAGGTTTCAGTTGTCAGGATTAAAGACTGTCACTAGGGGCCTTCCCATGGGTCTGGAGGCCCCTAAACCACAGAAGATTGTCGGGGGACCAGCTAAAACACCGGCCTACCAGAGTCCCCCTGGGGTGCGATGCCACACCTGCCATCAGCTGGGCCACCTGCAAAGACAATGTCCCAACCGGACTCAGCGTACCCAGTGGCCAAAGGCGGGAATGGCTACTGTCAACTGGGCAGCTGTACACTGCTACCAAGGAGAAGCTGACCCGGCATTGGGGGCTATGACTAATCCGGGGATGGAAGAGATGGAGGAAGTGCTGCATGAAGTAGACCCTGTGCAGGCAGCCCAGGCAGATAATCAACAACAGCATCGACAGGTGGTGTGGGTTAATGGGAAACGTATGCAGGGATTAAGAGATTCCGGAGCAACTTTGACCCTTGTGAAGCCTCATCTCGTCCGGGACTAAGAGAAGACGGACCGGACAGCGGCAGTCCGTGTAGCAGGGGGAGCCATACATCGACTGCCCACTGACAGGATTCACCTGACCTGGGGAGTCGGGGATGGCCTTGTTGAGGTCGATGAAGACAAAACCACAACGTGGAAAAAGCAGATGTACTCGTCCATAATAAACACTAGAAATTTTATTAATGACAATTCAACAACAGGTTTATGCAGAGAAAGGTAAAGCAACACCCACAGTGGATGTATACACAGCACACATAATAGATTAAAAATACGAAAAGGGGCACACCACCCCCTAAAACCCTCAAACTAATAATATCACATACAACTTAACATTCAATATGATAGAAATAGTAGTTGGCACCATAATACAATATATGCAGAACCAGTGGTGCATAACTTATGTGTGTTTGTGTGGCCCAGCTACGCAGGCACACATAAAATCCAGGAGAGTGCACAGGAAGGTAACAGCAACGCTTGATATGCATTCACTGTCACTCACACTTTCAGACACACCCATCTGAGGTATAAGGGGGAGTGACACGTAGCTGAAGTAGTCAGTCAGTCAGCCAACCTAGGAGGGAGAGCAGTGGAATCTGGTTCCTGTCTTCGGACGGATCAGTTCAGTGTCAGTCCAGTCGGGACTTAGAGGATACTGAGGGCTGCTCAGCGAGCCCTAGAGAAAGCTGGCCTCGCCATTGAAAGTTACAAGTGCTTATGTTAAGAGCGTGAAGCAGGGCGAAGGGCGCAGTGGAGAAGTTAGAGAAGTGCAACAGGTATTGGATTACCTGCACTAAATTGCCGGACACCGGGGTCCGAAGCGTTGCTACAGTTTCAAGCTTAGTAACAAGAAAACCGGAGGCATCTGGACTACAGGTCGCAGAGAGCAGCCCTAAGTGTCAATACGTAACCGGAGTCAGGGAAAACGGGGACTTTGAGTCAAGTGCACGACAAAAGTAAGGACTTAGTTTTCACCACTTAGAAGGCTCCACCACAATGTTGGCCGGGCAGTACAGCTATTGAGAAAGCTGGAGATTCAGAGTTAACTTCGCTTCAGGCAAGTTGGACTCACCTACAATTGAAGTAAAGGAGGCCTCTAACCTGCTCAGCGGTTACCCGAATGTGCACTCTCCACCCCGACCAGCTCCCCGGGATCTGCTTGAACCATCTACCAGTAAAAGGTATGAAAAGAAGCTGTATTGTGTGTGACTGAATTCTTACTACACCCTGCATCATCACCATAGACTTCCAGGGACCAGTCTCACCTGTGGGAGACCCACCATCTAGCTGCCCCATAACATCCCCTGTGAAGACCCTTACAGCAGCGCTGGTACAACTGACCAGAAACCACAGGTGGCGTCAGGAACTACCTATCCTTAAATTCCCCTGTAAATATTCCCCCAATTGTATGAGCGCCCAGGGCCACGGACCGAGTCCTGCTGCCAGTGACAAACCCCATAGACTTTCATGGGCTCGGTGCCGAGTACCCCATTGCCCTGGTACTAAGTGCGACTCATGTTCACATAGAAAAGAGTAAAAATAGAGTATATGAAGCCAGAAATTGCTGCACTCCATCAACTACTAAGTGTGCTACATGAATCACAACAAATAAAGTTTGTATATCTCACACCACCGCTAATCAGTATAGCAAGCTATATGCTGATCTCAAACCTTCTGCCCAAAAAAATGCATATGTGCTGAAAGTAACACCATAAACAGAGTCGTGCACCCTACCCGATGTGAACCAAAGGATGCATATATGGAATGGTATGTGGTATATTACCTGGTAGTAAAGGAGATCGGCGCCACTGCAAATGAGGGTAAGAGGGGGTGTGTGTGCGCACCCCAACGCACGTTTCGGTACGATCCTTCTTCAGGGGGCACACACACCACCTCAATAGCGCTCCTTAAATACCTGCTCCCAGAAGGTAGCGTCCCTCCAAACCGCGTCACAGACACAGAGACATGTGACCGGAAGTGATGTCTCCCACCTCATGTGACGCGCGCATTGTCATGCCAACACGACGCCCTCCGGCATCGGCGTCACGGCAATGGCGGAGCTAACCGCCATCACCTACAGACGCCGAAAGCCAGAGAGCGGCATGTAAGCACATGACAGTGCGCGCGTACCAGCAGGAGGCTCACCTAATTCGTATTTAGCCAGATACCACATATTGTTAACCAATACAGTGCTAAATTTAGCAAATACTAAGAAATAGGCAAAAATACAACAGTACACAATATAAATAACTGAAATGAAGAAGCTGGAACAACTCCTGCTGTGGTAATTCGCCGATGGAGGTCACCAAGTGTTCATACTTCAGGTCCAGTGTGATACGGGGATACGGAGGTTCAAACGCTTCACCAATAATAATCTTTGATCATCATGTATGGAATTATAATTCAAGGTGAAGCAAACTGGAGCACAAAAAGGAAATGTTAGCATAAAAATCATAAAAAACAAGTTAAAAACAATATGGGCGCATAGCAGGGTGGATAAAAATCATGATTTTTTTAAAAAAATCAAAAAAATCGGATTTTTTTGATTTAAATCGGATTTTTTTGATTTAAATAGGATTTTTTAATCAAGTTGTACACAAGCAAAACTTTGTCTTTTTGCAAATCAAATTATTTTACACAAATAAAAATATTAAAACAGTTGATGATTATGAAACCTAATAATTTTTATTTGCACTATTAAACAATCAGAATTGAACTACAGAGAGTAAGTACTTTTTAACAATAGCCTATCTCTAACGTTTGAAGTAAGCAAACATCTTCAGTGAATACATCAGTCCTTTAAGCCTACTGTTTATTTAGGACTTTTAATAGGAAAACTAGTTGTCCTGCTTTAGCAGTTCCTAAGCGGTTTCGGACTGTTGTGTGCACAAAACCAAATGAAGAAAACAATCTCTCTACTCCTGCCGATGAAGCCGATGCAGTCAGTAACTGAGTAGCTACATTTATTATCTTCGCTGGAAGAACAAGTGATTGCGACTTCCACCAGTCCAGTGGTTTTAGTTCATTAACGACGTTATCTGCAAACATGTATTTTTGAAATGGTGCAGATTCACACTTCAATTTCAGCACAGTTGCCACAATGTCATGGTTAGTATTGGCGAGCCACTCCATTGCAGAGTTGATTTCTGCCTCAGATAGTTTTTTCCCTCTGTAAATGGGATGCAAGATATTGGCTAAATAGTGTTCTTCTTTTAATGCTTGGTCCTTGCGGGGGTGTATTGCAACCTTTACATTGTTTGAGAGGTTCAAGCGATCTAGCGAACCTTCTAAATCTTTCCAAACTTCTGTGGCATCAGCTATGGTTGCAGTATCTTTCTGCATTTTATCCAACGCAATAGATATTGGCTTTAACCTTTCCAAAAGGTCCTCGGCATTTCTCTTCACACCAAGATTTAATACTTTGCTTCGTATATTAGCATCAATTTTATCCCGATGTGTTTCGCAAATGGACACTAATTTTGACCAGTTGTTAATAAACAGTTCCAAGCATTCAGCCAAGGTATTCCATCTAACATCTTGTGGTAGAACCAACTTCAGTCCTCCCATTTCCTTGTAGGTTGCATGTGCAAAATGATTATTGCGGAAATATTTAACAATTTCTACAACATGTTCCTTGACACCCGAAATATGCAGGTCTTTTGCCAAAAGATGCAACAAATGGGCAGAACAACCGTATGTAATGACATTTGTGTCATCCTCATGTGCCAGTTCCGCTCGCATTTTTGCCACATTGCTTGCGTTATCAGTAACTAAGCTCCTTACTTTACATCCAAACTGTTCTTGGCATTGGTGAATTGAGTTCTTAGCAATTTCAAGTAAATATTCAGCAGTATGTGAATTTCCAGATGTGTCGATTGTGTCTGTAAGGTAAGTTTCACCATCTTCTGTTGTGACACAAGTGCAAATTATGGGGTCGTTGTGGATGTTGCTCCAACCATCCAAGCTCATGTTAACAACTTTGTCTTTCAAATATTTTGTACAAGCCGCTCTTTCTTTGTCGTATACAGCCTGAAGATGTTTTCCTGAGATATCAAATCTACTTGGTGGTTTGTAGCCTGGTCTTATTCCTTCCATCATTTGTACAAACAATGGGTGTTCAACTAGTCGGAAAGAAGAATTGGTTGCAAATATGAATTTAGCAATTAATTCATCAAAATGTTCTTTCTGGCTCGTCGTAGTCTTTAAGAGGAATTTTTCTACACTTTGCACGCAAAGTTTTTTGTTGGGCTGCTTTGTTGAAGTTGTACCCAGATATTGATTGTCACGTGCAGCACAAGCCATATTTGACCCTGAAAGCACAGTAATTAAAAATATAATTCGACTGTGTATTTGAAGAAATATAAGGAAAATATTTTGAAACAAACTTTTTGAACAATGTAATGGTCCTCGTCCTATAAGGGCTGTCTCAAAAGTTATGCTACTCAAGTTTCCGGTGAAGTTGCTGTAATACTAGTAATATCAGAGCAACTAAAAAAATTATGTCACAAAAGTTTTAAAAATGTTTTTTTAAAAAAATGTTCAATTTGGCAGACTTCAAAAGTGAATTGTAGCCTACAATAAAAAAAAATAGGCGTATACACACTCTTTTATTTTTACTTAACATTAATCTTCTGTGAAATATTGCCTTAACATAAATTTAAATTCTATACTCCAGAACTAGTGCTAGAAATGTTTCTTTTCATAGACTTTAACCATCCCAGTAAAACGTCTGTTAAAATAGGTTGTAATTGCCAGACTTACCACTAGTGCTAGGGTCCTGGTGCATAAGAAGCTGTGGGGGTTCATTGACATTAGTTGTATCACTATCAACATCTTCATTTCCCTTCTGGTTGCAGTTTTCATAATGTGATTTCAAACGGCAAACAAGTCCTTGGATATCCTTTTGACAGTATTTGCACTTTGCTCTCCCACCTTTCTTTCCAAGCTCTGCTGGCATCTCAACAAAAAACCCAAATAGGGTCCCTCTTACGACCTGCCATGGCTCACGCAGATCACTTCTGAAGTTTGATTGTTACTACAGCCAAGTACTGCTGACTGACTATCCAACAAGTTTGGGCATGTCAACTGAATGGAAAAAGAAACTGAAACCAAGCTACAGAAAGTGAAACCAAGCTAGAAGTGTGGAGTTAATTGAACAATGATTGAAAGTTTTAGATTTTAATCGTGATTTATATTAAAAAAATCTTTTGATTTAAATCATGATTTAAATCGTTGATTTAAATCGGCGTGATTTAAATCAATCCACCCTGGCTTTCAGTACCATCTTTATGCTGATGACACACAACTATACACGTCATCCCCCGACCTTACCCCCGCTGTACTACAGAACGCCACCGACTGTCTGTCCGCAGTCTCCAACATCATGTCCGCTCTCTTTCTGAAACTTAACCTCTCCAAAACTGAACTTCTTCTGCTCCCGCCGTCTACTAACCTCCCTAAATTTGACATATCCCTCTCCGTGGGCGGCACCATAATAACACCCCGGCAGCAGGCTCGCTGTCTGGGTGTTATGTTTGATACCAATCTCTCCTTCACCTCCCATATACAATCTCTTGCCCGCTCTTGCCGCCTTCACCTAAAGAACATCTCTAGAATCCGCCCTTTTCTCACCATGGAAACAACAAAAACCCTCACTGTAGCATTGATCCACTCCCGCCTGGACTACTGCAACGCTCTATTACTTGGCCTCCCCATTACTCGACTATCCCCTCTCCAGTCCATCCTTAATGCAGCAGCCAGGGTCATCCATCTGGCTAATCGGTACTCGGACGCGTCCGCTCTTCGCCAGTCCTTACACTGGCTGCCCATTAATTATAGGATCCAATTCAAAGTACTGGTTCTCACCCACAAAGCTCTCCACACTGCAGCACCCCCTACATCTCCTCCCTCATTTCTATCTATCACACTCCGTCCTCTCCACAGTGCAGCACCCCCTACATCTCCTCCCTCATTTCTATCTATCACCCTGCCCGTCCTCTCCACAGTGCAGCACCCCCCTACATCTCCTCCCTCATTTCTATCTATCACCCTGCCCGTCCTCTCCACAGTGCAGCACCCCCTACATCTCCTCCCTCATTTCTACCTATCACCTGCCCGTCCTCTCCACAGTGCAGCACCCCCCTACATCTCCTCCCTCATTTCTATCTATCACCCTACCCGTCCTCTCCACAGTGCAGCACCCCCTACATCTCCTCCCTCATTTCTATCTATCACCCTGCCCGTCCTCTCCACAGTGCAGCACCCCTACATCTCCTCCCTCATTTCTATCTATCACCCTACCCGTCCTCTCCACAGTGCAGCACCCCCTACATCTCCTCCCTCATTTCTATCTATCACCCTGCCCATCCTCTCCACAGTGCAGCACCCCCTACATCTCCTCCCTCATTTCTATCTATCACCCTGCTAAAAACAATTTGGGCTAAAAAAAAACCCCCTTAAATAATTTTTAAATTTTAAAAAACCCAAAAATTTCAATTTTTTGGGGCCCGGACTCCTTTGATTTACCGGGGCCCTTTTATTTCCAAGGGGGTGTCTCCCAAAAAGTAACCGCGGGCACTTTTTCTGATCCCTTCCCAACCGGGGGGGGGGCCCCCAAACCCCCCCCCCACAATTAAAAAGGCCGTTAAAGAAAAACAAAAAATTTTCATCTAAAAAAATACGGGGATTAAAAGTCGATTTTCCCATAAATTATAGGCTTAACAGGGAAAAACCCCAAAAAACTTTTTTATCTAAAAAAAAAATTAAAGAAAAAAACAAAAATTCCTTTTCTTTTTTTCTTGAAAATTCCTCAAGTGACAATTAATCTTCCCCTTTCTTTTTTATACTAAGGGGGGAAAAATGTGACCTCCCTTTACCTAATAAAATTTTTAGGGGGGAATCCCCCAGGGGCCCCCCTTTTATTCTCTAAAAATTAAAAATTGCATTTTTTCAAGTCGAAACCAAACCCCAAAACTTTTTAAAAAAAATTTCCCCGGCCCCCCAATTAAAAGGAACCCCCTCATTCCCCTAAAAAAAATTAAGGGGCCTTAGGGGTCCCTACAAAATTTCGGAATCTGGGACTCAAAACTAAACCATAAAAAAACCCCCGTTCAACCCCTATTTCCAGACCCCCACATAGTTTGGGCCCCCCCTTAAAACATTTGTCAGGCCCCTTCCTCCAACAGCTGGGAATTTTCCTTGCCCCCAAAAAATCCCTTCCATTTATTCCAGGGGGAAATTAAGCCCCCCACCATGATAAAACAGGATTTTACCAAACTCAATTGGTTAAATTTTGTCAAAAGCCCAGGGGGGGCTTAGGGGGGGGAAAGGGAAAAAGGGAAACAAATAAATTTTGAAACAAAAAAAAAAAAAGTGGTTTATGTGGCAAAAATTTTTTTTTTTTTAATTTTAAAATTTTTTAAAGGGAAAAAGTCGGGTTTTTTTTGTGACCTTTCCCCTTTTAAAACAAATAAAACCCCCAATTTTTCCTAAAAATTTAAAATCGCCCCCTATTTTACATAAACACAAAACCAGTCCCCAATAATAATAAAAACTTTCACCCCTATTTGCTTTCTATTTTGCACCCTCTCATTACATTCTGTTTCACGACTTGTCTTCCCAGCTATTCCGGCCCCTTTAAAAATTTATTGCTTCCTTTGAGTTTTTCCGTAAAACCTCTGCTCAAAGCTTTCCCATTTTTCCATCTTTTGTTCCCTTAAAATAAAACCACTGGGACTCTCAAGTCTTTTTTTCATCACTTCCTACAAGATAAAAACCTTTTTTTAAAAAAGGGGGAAACCAAAGTGATTTTTTGGGACAAAAACCATTCAAAAAACTCAAAAAGGAAGCATTTTTTTCACTAAAGCAAAAAAAATCAATTCCCCAAAAGGACAAATTTCAAACCAATTTTTCCCTCAATATTTTTCAAAAAATTTTGTCACGGGACCAAAAGGGCAAGGCCCCCTCTTTGCTGTTGCCTCAGCAAAGGGGAAAAAGTCCCAATTTCTTAAAAAACCTTGAAAAAGGCAAAATTTTAAAAATTTAAAAAAAAATAGGATTTTGAAAAAAACAAGGAAAAAAATACACTTTTTGGTTTATTATTTATCCAAAAGAAAAAAAAAAACCCAAAAACCTGAAAAATTGCAACCCCCCCTTCCAAACAAAACTCTTTGTATCAACCCAGATTCAACCCCAAAAAAATCTTCTCTTTCAAGGCCCTTCTTTGTCCTTCCCTTTAAAAACCCAAACTTCTATAAATTTTTTTTCAAATCCCCGGGGTCTTTTCTTGCCCCTCCTAAGGGGGGCCCCAACCAAAATCCTGGAAACCCCCCACCCAAAACCCCCATTTTTTTAAAAGTCATTAAATTTTAAAAAACCCCCTTTCAACCCCCGGGACCCCCAAAACTCAGTCCCGGAAAAAGGATCGTCTCTAAAAACCCCAAAAAGTCATTTTTTAAACCTCTAAAATCGGGGAATGAAACTTAAATTTAAGAAACAACAGCAACTTCGGCCCCACTACAAAATTTTGGGGGGCCCTCAAGGGGCCCAAAAAGGTGAAGTTGGACTTTTTTTCAAATCAAAAAACTATACCTTCCGGTAAAAAACCCCATTTCACTTTTCCAAATCAAAAATAAACCCAGGGGGCCCGTATTTCATTTGGGCACCCTTTATGACTTTCTATGGGTCCTTTTTTAAACCCCCAAAAGGGGTCCCACCCCCACCCCCAACAAGGGAAAAACTTAAACTGGCCAATATTCTCCCAGAGGAACTCCCCACCAGGGAAACTTTGACCTTTTCCCACCCGGTTTTTCCAAAAATTTCTTCAAAACCCTTCCCCATTCGGGGTTAACTCCTTTTTCACCTCCCCTAAATTACTTTGTTTGCAACAGCACCGGGAACTGGAAACCTGGGGAATAAAATGGCTCACATTTAAAAAATTTTCATCCAAAATTGAAAGCAATTTTTTCTCATGCCCCCTCCCCTCGGGCCACTCCGCCTTGTCATTTTAACAATTGGACATCTAAAAACCCCGGCCATAACAAAATAATTTTCTCCAAAAAATTTTTAAAAAAAATACCCCCGAAAAATTTTTTAGACCCCACCATTAACAAAGAAAATTGTTTTAAACCCCCCTTAATCAAAAAGCCAAATTACACCCTCCCTTTTAAAACTTTCATAAAAAAAAAAAAAAACCTTTTTCCACCACCCCCTTTACCGAATTTCCACCCTTTAAATAAAGGGTGAAAAAAAGTTTTTTGAAAACCCTCCGAAAATTAAAAAAAAAAACAAACCACCAAAAAAAGGAATGTCATTCCTAAAAAAAAAATAAAGGGTGCCTTATTCCCCTACCCCCAAATCTAATGTTTGGGGGATCACCTCCCTTCTCAAAAAGGGGTTTTAAAATCCATTTTCCGCCCCCTACAGTTTTAACCCCAAAATTAAACAATTGCAAACCCCCGCCCCCCCAAACGTGAGGTTTTCCCTTTGAAACAAAAAAATCAAAACTGCCCTTTAAATCCCAAAAATTTCCCCCCTCCCATAATTTTAAAGAACCAGCTTTCACCATACTTAATGTGGTGTCCCTAATTTTCCCCCCAAAAAAATTTTTTAACTTTTCTCCCTCCAAAAAAAAACCCCCCCTTCCCAAGCATTTTGCTGCAAATTCCATTTTTAAAAAAAAAATTCTTCCTCGAAATTCTCCCCAAAAAAGTTTACTCCCCCCCCCAAATGTTTTTCCCTCTATTTCCCCCTTTTGCCCATACGGGAAAAAATTCCCCAATTCCCCCTTTTCCCGTCCCCCACATGACTCCGCCCCCTCCCCCCCTTTCTCCTCACCTTTTCCTTTTCCAACCCCTCAAACCCCCTCAATTTCCCCCCCTCTGGAATTTTTTCCACACCCTTCAAAAATTTCATTACCCAACTAAAAAACCCCTCTTGACCTTCCTGCAAACCCGGGGTCCCAACCCCCCTTCCTCAAATTTTGGAGCGCTGACCCCCCCACCCGTTCCCCCTCCCCCACCCCCTTTGCCCCAAGTGGTTTCCCCCTAATTCGCTGAAATTTTTTTACAGATTTACAAAAAAGTAAGGCCCCTCTTGCAATGTTTTTTTGCGCTTTTAAAATTTTAATTCCCCATTCCGGATTCTAGGATTGGGGAAAAGGGCCTTTGGGCCCCCCTTTATCTTTCTCCCCCCCCTTCGGGTTTTTTTCCCGGTCCTTTCACCCTCCCTTATTGGGGGGAAAAGGGTATTTTCCCCCTTTCCTTTTAACCCCAATTGGCACCTCACTTTGGTTTATCAAAAAAAAACCAATATAATATCCCCCCCTTCCCCCCTTTAAAAAACGACCATTCGCCCATTAAAAAAATCTTTGCCCACAAAAAAAAACCCTTTAAAAAAAAATTCTTTGCCCCTTCCCAACCCCTAAATTGCTTTCCCTCTCAGTCCGGCCCCAATAAACCCGGCAAAAGGGGGTTTTTTGGGGGGATCCAATTCCATTCCTCCCTATAAATTTGCCCCCTTTCCCCAAAACCTAAAAACACTCTAAAATCGTTTTTAAGGAAAAACAAACCCTCACTGACTTGACCACCCCCGGACACGAACGCTTTTTTTTACCCCCATTATGTTTCCCCCAAAACCATCTTAAGGGGCCGATTTACAAAAATGGTACCCCGGGGTCCGCCCCCCGCCTTACACTGGTCCTTTTTTTGGGTAAATTAAAAGGGGTTGCCCACCCCAAAGTTCCCAGCAAAAAACCCCCTTTTCCCTCCCAAAACCCAGGCCCCCACATCAAAACCCCCAAAATTCCTTTTTTTACATAATCCCTTCCAATCCCCCCCTAATTTTCTTTTATTATCACCCTGGTCCTTTCCAATACATTTTCCCTTTTTTTTCTTTTCCCCCCCGTTTTTCCCCCCCAATGAAAAATAACTCCCCTCTTTTTATCTTGGGCTCCATCTCCTTGAAAGATTAACTATCCCCTTTTCCCTATAGAAAGATTCTCCGGTCCCCAATTTTGGAATTTTAAAAATTGGGAACCCCAAAATTTGTTTTTTAGGGCTCCCTAAAAAATTTTTTTAAAAGGCCCCTTTCAAACTAAAAAGTCTTTCAGGAAATTTGGGGGGGTTTTTTACCCCTTTTATTTTCAAAACCCCTCCTCTTAAGGTAAAAAATTTAAGGGCCAAATTTTTAATACAACCTTTTTTTGATCTCCCCCTAGAAAAAACCCCTCAAGGGGGCTTTTTTTTTGCAATTATGTTTTGAACTTTTTTAACTTTTTTGAACCCCCTTTAAACGCTGCGGAATTTTGGCAAAAAAAAAAAATTATTATTTTTAAAAGTAAATAAAAGGGGGTTGTTTTTTGGGGGGCCCGGGGAAAAAAATGAAACGGGGTGTTTTAGGGCCAAATGGGAAAAAAGAAGATTTACCTTGGAAAAAAATTTTGATCCCTTTTGAAAACATTGGTTTTGGGTAAAAAATTTAATTAAATTTAAAAGGGATAAAAATCTAATTAAATTGAGATTTAAAAAGTCTGGGATAATTATAGATTTTATTCTTTTAAAAATTAAATTGCTTTTTTTTTTTTGGGTTTTTCCAACCCCAAACCAACCCATCAGAGGGTAATAAAACTTTCTCCTTATCTTGAAAATGTCATATTTATGTTACCTCGCCTATTTAAGTTCGCTTCCCCTCACTTGTCTTACTTTGCATTTTCTGTGTCCCCTTGTGATATAAATATGTGATTTTCAGCTTTTGTTTTGTTTTGCCTGGAAGAGACCCCGTAGTTCGAAAACTGCAATTTTTTACCCCTCTTTTGTTTGCCATTAAAAAAGGTTCAACCCTAGGATCTCAATCTAAATTTTTTCTAACGAGAGGGGCATTTAAAACGTCCCGCCCTTTAGATTGGTGCGCATTGAATGTCCATAGTAATATAGGGCAACTTAGAGGCCCTTCTAGTATATAGCGCAGATTGAATGGCCCCTGTATATATAGCGCGCTTTGAAAGGCCCCTAGTATTTTTATAAAGCAATTTAATGGCATTAGTATATATAAAAGCGCATTGAATGGCCCTTTTGTTTTATAAACAGCATTGAATGGCCCTGTATTATAAAGCGAAATTGAGAGGCCCATATAGCGCAGCATTGCATGGCCCATAGTATATATAGGCAGCATTGAATGGCCCATAGTTGCGCAGCATTAAAGGGCCCCTTAGTATATATAATGCGCATTGAGAGGCCATATGGGCCCCAGCATTGAAGGGCCCCATTGTATATATAGCGCAGCATTGAGAGGGCCTTCAATGTGCCTATATATACTATGGGCCATTCAATGCTGCGCTATATACTACATACCTCCAATTTTTTGAAACGGGAAGGGGACGGGGGTTTGCGGCGCGCACAGCGCGCCGTGGCAAATTTTAGGCCACGCCCCTGACCACACCCATTTCACAACTAATCACACCCATGTCCACGCCCCAACTACACCCATTTAGCCCTGCTGATCACACGGACTGGTATTGAGGGCACAGTGACTGGCATTATGGGATCAGTGGCTGGTACTGTGCGCACACTGACTGGTACTGAGGAAAAGAAAGAAAAAAAGAGCAGAGTTTTAAAGTGCTCCTCGGGGCTCCGCCGTGTACTCCTGTGTCCACGGGGAAAGTAAGCTGCCAGCCGGGACAGCGGGGCAGACCCTCTCTCAAAATCGGGACTGTTGGGAGGTATGAATGCTCCCCACCATACACCTTGTACATGCACGGCTCCGCACACCTCATACACACACGGTTCCCCTCTGTACACCTCGCGCACACACGGCTCCACTCCGTACACCTCGCGCACACATGACTCCACTCAGTACACACACGGCTTCACTCCGTAAACCTCGTACATACGCAGCCACGCTCCGTAAACCTTGTACACATGTGGCTTTGCACCATACACCTCGTACACATGCAGTTCCGCTCCGTACACCTCGTACACATGCGTTTCCGCTCCGTACACCTCGTACACACGCAGCTCCATACACACGCAGCTGCACTTCTCTACACCCCGTACACACACGGCTCTGCTCCGCTCCGTACACACACGGCTCTGCTCCGCTCCGTACACACACTGCTCAAGCACGGAGCCCTGTGTGTACGGAGCTGAGCGGCTCAGCTCCGTACACTTCGTACACACAAGGCTCCGTTTTGTACGCCCCGCACACACAGCACTGCTACAACCACCTCGTACACACACAGCTCCGCTCCATACACCTCGCACACATGCGGTTCCGCTCCGTACACCTCGTACACACGCTGTTCCACTTCATACACACGCGGCTCCACTTCTCTACACCCCGTACACACACGGTTCTGTTCCGTACACACACGGCTCAAGCACGGAGCCCTGTGTGTAAGGAGATGAGCGGCTCAGCTCCGTGCACACACAGCACTGCTACAGCCACCTCGTACACACACAGCTCCGCTCCATACACCTCGCACACATGCGGTTCCGCTCGTACACCTCGTACACACGCGGTTCCGCTCCGTACACACGCGGCTCCACTTCTCTACACCCCGTACACACACGGTTCTGCTCCGTACACACACGGCTCAAGCACGGAGCCCTGTGTGTATGGAGATGAGCGGCTCAGCTCCGTACACACACTGTACTGCTACAGCCACCTCGTACACACACAGCTCCGCTCCATACACCTCGCACACATGCGGTTCCGCTCCGTACACCTCGTACACACGCGGCTCCACTTCTCTAACACCCGTACACACACGGTTCTGCTCCGTACACACACGGCTCAAGCACGGAGCCCTGTTTGTACGGAGATGAGCGGCTCAGCTCCGTACACACACTGCACTGCTACAGCCACCTCGTACACACACAGCTCTGCTCCATACACCTCATACACACACGGCTCCGCTCTATACACCTCGTACACACACGACTCTGCTACATCCACACTTTAAATCCCTCCTGACCCCTCACATAAACTTACCCTCAGCGACAGCCAGCACCCATGACAACCAGCACAGCAGAGGAGGTGACCATGTGACACCCAACTCCTCCCCTCCTGTGACCTCATCACAGGTCCTGTGTGCACAGAGTAGGAAGCTCAGCAGCAGGTCTTTGCTCTGCTGTGAGAAGCTAAAGTGCAGCGCTGGAAGGCAACTATAGGGTGTATGGGGGGCGTGGCAGCTTAGCTCACTGCGGGACACATAGTGTCCCGCCGGGACAGCGGGAGGAGGGGGTCAGAATCGGGACTGTCCCGGCCAATTCGGGACGGTTGGGAGGTATGATACTAGAATGGGCCTCTCAATGCTGCCCTATATTACTATGGGCCATTCAATGCTACTGATGGAATTTGTCAGAAACCACACACTTTACAACACAAACCTGTGCAGAGACTTCAGGATTCTCCATCTGCTTTCACTGTAATCTGACTGGGATTCTTGTAACAGCACACACACCTCTGCCTGCCTGTCTAACTCTCTCCTCCAGACAGGGACCGTCACTACAACACACTGAACACAGGGCAGGATGCCAATAGGCAAAGATGGAAGAAGACAGTGCATGTATGAGGACAAGTGAAAGGTGAGCTGTGACTGGCTGCTCTGTGGTCACATGTTCTGCCTTCATTTACATCCTGCTTCTGTATTGGGTGAATGAGATAACACTGTGCTGCTGACGACTCCTCTCCTACAGTACTTTCAGCAGCAGCTTTCCTCTCTCCCCCTCCAGCACACAGTCTCTCCTGGCTCCTCCCCTCCCCCTCCACCACCAGGCTGACGTCAGCAGCACAGGGAAGGGAGGAGAGCAGAGAGCCACTAGATAACAAGCGGCTGGCTGGGCCGCGGATGGGCCTATCTCTAACAAGGGGCCTGGAGCTGCAGCTCCATCAGCCCCTACGTTAATCCGGCCCTGTCCGCAGGGGTACCATGGGAAAACCACAACGTTTGGCAAAGTCAAAATCCATCAGGTTAATAGCTGCTCCTGAATCAACAAAGGCCTGAGCCGAAAATGTGGACACGGAGCAAATCAGGGTAACAGTCAACAGAAATTTAGACTGTACATTGCCTAAAACAAATGAGCGCGAAAGACATCTTCCCCGCATAGGGCAGACGTAAATAGTATGAGAAGCTTCCCCACACTGGAAGCACAACTTATTGCGCTTTCAAAATTCTTGACGCTGAGCCCTAGAAACAACTCCATCACACTGCATGGGCTCAGAGGTTTGTTCGCAAGGCATCACCGCCTCTCGCATACTTCCACGTTCATGCAATCGTCTGTCAATTTGAACGTCTAATGACATAGAATCATTGAGACCAGAGGGCACAGGAAATCCCACCATAACATCTTTTACAGTCTCTGCCAGACCCTTCCGAAAAAGAGCCGCTAGGGCATCATCATTCCATTTAGTAAGGACTGCCCACTTTCGGAATTTCTGACAATATAACTCTGCCGCTTCCTGACCCTGGTTCAATGCCAATAAGGTTTTCTCAGCTTGATCAGTAACATTAGGTTCATCGTACAACAACCCCAGAGCCTGAAAAAACACATCAACATCATTCAAAACAGGATCCCCAGGTGTCAGGGAAAAAGCCCAATCCTGAGGGTCACCGCGCAACAGGGAGATGACAATTTGAACCTGCTGGAATTAGGTTTCAAGGCAAAAAACAATTTACAATTACTCTTAAAGATCAAATATTTGGACCGATCCCCAAAAAATAAATCAGGAAGAGGGATCCCAGGTTCCATAGCAGAGAACTTAGTGAGATAGACAGAAATTCCCCGAACTTCAGGAGCGAGCTGCTTAACACGACCAGACAACTGCACTATCTCCATGGAAGAAAAAATCCTCCTACGGCCCCCAGAGAAAAAGAGGAAAAAATATATAAAAAATTCTGACAACCCCTTTTTTTTTTTACTATTCTTTCCTTCTCTTGAGAACCATAGAAATTACAGTCAGGCCGGTGATTCTGTTATGATTCGGTAGCCGAAGAGGACAGTAGCAAAAAAATAGCCAAGGCAGCCTGACAACCAGAGAGGTTCTTAACTAGCGGATTGCAGACCCCTAAACTGACCGCACAACTAGAAGTAGCCGTGAGAACGTACCTACGATGACCTAGACACCTCGACACAGCCGGAGAGCTAACTAAGCCTGAAGATAGAAAGAGGAAAGCTAACTGCCCCAGAAAAATGCTCCAAAGGAATAGATAGCCCCCACACATATATTGGCGGTGAGACAAGATGAAATACAAATGCAGGCAGAAAATAGAGTAAGCAAACGCTGGGGCCCAAAACTGTCTAGATAGGACAGGACAGAATACTGACCAGTGTCCCTCTAAGGAACTCAGGAACCATGCAACGGATCCTAGCGATTCTGAGATTGTTTTTTCCTGACATATTGGGCTTCATGTTAGTGGTAAATTTAGGTCGATAATTTTTAAGTTTATTTGTGAAAAAAGTGGAAATTTGGCAAAAATTTTGAAAAATTCGCAATTTTCAAATTTTGAATTTTTATTCTGCTAAACCAGAGAGTTATGTGACACAAAATAGTTAAGAAATAACATTTCCCACATGTCTACTTTACATCAGCACAATTTTGGAAACAAATTTTTTTTTTTGTTAGGAAGTTATAAGGGTTAAAAGTTGACCAGCAATTTCTCATTTTTACAGCAAAATTTACAAAACCATTTTTTAGGGACCACCTCACATTTGAAGTCACTTTGAGGGGTCTATATGGTAGAAAATACCCAAAAGTGACACCATTCTAAAAACTGCACCCCTCAAGGTACTCAAAACTACATTCAAGAAGTTTATTAACCCTTCACGTGCTTCACAGGAACTAAAGCAACATGGAAGGACAAAATGGACATTTTAATTTTTCCAACAAAAATTATTTTCTTTTAGCATCAATTTTTTCATTTTCACATGGGCAACAGGATAAAATGGATCCCAAAATTTGTTGGTCAATTTCTCCTGATTACACAGATACCTCATATGTGGTCATAAACCACTGTTTGGGCGCACGGCAGGGCTCAGAAGGGAAGGAGCGCCATTTGACTTTTTGAATAGAAAATATGCTGGAATATTTAGCGGTTGCCATGTCGCATTTGGAGAGTCCTTGTGTGCCTAAACATTGGAGCTCCCCCACAAGTGACCTCATTTTGAAAACTAGACCCCCCAAGGAACTTATCTAGATGCATAGTGAGCACTTTGAACCCCCAGGTGCTTCACAAATTGATCCGTAAAAAAGAAAGAACTTTTTTATCACAAAAATTTTCTTTTAGCCTCAGTTTTTTCATTTTCACATGGGCAACAGAATAAAATGGATCCTAAAATTTGTTGGGCAATTTCTCCTGAGTACACAGATACCTCATATGTGGTCATAAACCACTGTTTGGGCGCACGGCAGGGCCCAGAAAGGAAAGAGCACCATTTGACTTTTTGAATGAAAAATTAGCTCAAATCGTTAGCGGACACCATGATGCGTTTGGAGAGCCCCTGTGTGACCAAACAGTGAAAAAAAAAGAACACATGTGACACCATTTTGGAAACTAGACCCCTTATGGAACTTATCTAGATGTGCTGTGAGCACTCTGAACCCCCAAATGCTTCACAGAAGTTTATAACACAGAGCAGTGAAAATAAAAAAAAACATTTTTTTTCCTCAAAAACAATTTTTTTAGCACGCTGTTTTTTATTTTCACAAGGGTAACAGGAGAAATTGGACCATAAAAGTTGTTGTACAATTTGTCCTGAGTACGCTGATACCCTATATGTGGGGGGGAACCACTGTTTAGGCGCATGGGAGAACTCAGAAGGGAAGGAGCGCCATGTTGTAGTGCAGACTTGATGGAATGTTCTGCGGGAGTCATGTTGCGTTTGCAGAGCCCCTGATGTGCCTAAACAGTAGAAACCCCCCACAAGTGACCCCATTTTGGAAACTAGACCTCCCCCAAGTGCTTCACAGAAGTTTATAAACGCAGAGCAGTGAAAATAGAAAAAATCATTTCTTTTCCTCAAAAATGATTTTTTAGCCCGCTATTTTTTATCTTCCCAAGGGTAACAGGATAAATTGGACCCCAAAAGTTGTTGTCCAGTTTTTCCTGAGTACGCTGGTACCCCATATGTGGGGGGAACCACTGTTTGGGCGCACGGCAGGGCTTAGTAGGGAAGGAGCGCCATTTGACTTTTTTAATGGAAAATTAGCTCCAATCGTTAGAGGACACCATGTCGTGTTTGGAGTGCCCCTGTGTGCCTAAACTTTGGAGCTCCCCCACAAATGACCCCATTTTGGAAACTAGACCCCCTAAGGAACTTATCTAGATGCACAGTGAGCACTTTGAACCCCCAGGTGCTTCACAGAAGCTTATAATGCAGAGCTGTGAAATAAAAAACTCATTTTTTTCCTCAAAAAATTATTTTTTAGCCCCCTATTTTTTATTTTCACAATGGTTACAGGAGAAATTTGACCCTCAGAGTTGTTGTCCAGTTTGTCCTGAGTACGCTGGTACCCAATATGTGGGGGGAACCAATGTTTGGGCACACGTCAGGGCTCGGAAGGGATGTAGTGACACTTTGAAATGCTGACTTGATGGAATGGTCTGTGGGCATCTTGTTACGTTTGCAAAGCCCCTGATGTGCCTACACAGTAGAAACCCCCCACAAGTGACCCAATTTTGGAAACTAGACCCCCCAAGGAACTTATCTAGATGTGTGGTGAGCACTTTGAACCCCAAGGGCTTCACAGAAGTTTATAACGCCCGGGCATGAAAATAAAAAAATCATTTTTTCCACAAACATGATCTTTTAGTCCCCATTTCTTTTATTTTCCCAAGGATAACAGGAGAAATTAGACCCCAAAAGTTGTTGTCCAATTTTTCCTGAGTACGCTGATACCCCATATGTGGGAGAAAACTACTGTATGGGCACACGTCGAGGCTCGGAAGGGAAGTAGTGACGTTTTGAAATCCCGACTTGATGGAATGGTCTGCGGGCGTCATGTTACGTTTGCAGAGCCCTGATGTGCCTAAACTGTGGAAACCCCCCAAGTGACCCCATTTTGGAAACTAGACCACCCAAGGAACTTATCTAGATGTGTAGTGAGCACTTTGTACCCCCAAGTGCTTCAGAGAAGTTTATAACCCAGAGCCATGAAAATAAAAAAATAATTTTTTTCCTCAAAATTTTTTAGCCCGCAATTTTTTATTTTCACAAGGGTAACAGGAGAAATTGGACCCAAAAGTTGCTGTCCAGTTTGTCCTGAGTACGCTGGTACCCCATATGTGGGGGGGAACCACTGTTTGGGCACATATCGGGGCTCGGAAGGGAAGTAGTGACGTTTTGAAATGCCGACATGATGGAATGGTCTGCGGGCGTCATGTTACGTTTGCAGAGCCCATCATGTGCCTAAACAGTAGAAACCTCCCACAAGTGACCCCATTTTGGAAACTAGATCCCCCAAGGAATTCATCTAAATGTGTGGTGAGCACTTTGAATCTCCAAGTTCTTCACAGAAGTTTATAATGCAGAGCCGTAAAATAAAAAATCATTTTTTTCCCCAAAAATCATTTTTTTAGTCCCCAATTTTTTATTTTTCCAAGGGTAATGAGTCGCCCTCCAGAGCAATGGGAACTCGGATCTGAGCCTATAGACTACTATGGGGGATGTCACGGCAACACAGCTCAGTCCGTGGCTCTGGGGCTCACCTTTTAATGTGGGATATTTACAGGTGAATTGAATATTGGAATGGGGATTCGTGACGCCACCTGTGGTACCTGGTCAGGGTGACCAGCGCTGCTATGCAGATCCACTGAAGGGTTAATATTGTGCAGCAAGATGTTATGCCTTCCACAGGAAAGGCTGAGTCCTCCAGGGCAGATAGATGTGTAGGGATGCAGGACAGACGGGGACCCGGCAGTTAGGGATAATAAGGGAGACACACACATAGGTGACTTTGGTACCTTTACTGAAGATGTTGCAGGTACTCCCCGGAGCACTGTAGGGTGAAGGGTGCACATCCAGATTCCTCCACTTGGTAGGTGTGTGGCCTCCTGTTCCTTGCCTTTATGTGATAAAGTCCTGACCTGCTTGTAGCTAGGCCTAGCTTAGTCTCCGTCTTGTACCTGGCTGACCTTGTGGTTGGACCTTCTCTCTGAAAGGACAGGGTCAATTATGGCGGATCCTGCCAGACTCCGTCCTCCTGATCCTGCTACGTATCAGCTCTGTGGTACTCCTGGGACTTGTAGTCCTCCAGGAACTCCGGTGTTCTCCTAATGGGTCGTGGAGATCCCTATAGGCTCGGACCCCGGTGTCCGGTAATACTTGCTGAGGTGAGCTATGAAGGCTCCTCTGTCTCATTAACTTTCCACTCGCCTTCGGCCTACCCGGGCCCTCACACGATCACACACTGGCAGTTGGTGGGCTGCCTCTTTACCGCTCTCTAAGCGTCGGCACGCTTTCTCACTGAGCTGCACTCACTAGATTCAGCTCTGACTAGGCTGGAGTGGTTTCTGTTCCACCCTTTACTAGACTACACTCTCTATTGAACTGAATAGCTCTGCAGCCTCTCTAATCTCAGCTCTGCACTTCACCTTACTGCAGACTGACTGAGCTCTCTGAGGTGACTGCCTTGAGTGGCTTCACTGGCTGAATGCCTTGAATGACTCACGTTTCTGTGTTCACTCTGCTTTTGTATGTCTAAACAGCTCCCTCTGGTGGTCTTTGGGATAAGTGAACGTGTGTGAATGTGCATAATGACCTCTAGTGGTATATTCTTTCAGTGCACCCTTCTGGAAGATATGGATCCAGTCGCAGCTGGGCTCCACATTCCCCCCTAGTAGAACTCAGCACACCGGGGCTGAAATACAAAAACAGAAAACAATAAAACATTGTATAATTTAACTCTTCCCTTACGGGAGGTGAGCATCTTAAACTGTTGCATAACAGATGAATGAATAACTATATACATTAGCACAATGAGGAATTGAGGAATTGAGCAACCATAAAAGTCCCAGTCTCTTTTGGAAAAAAGGATGCTCAAAGGGTAGAGGGAACAAGTAAAAATAATGTCCATTCCAATTGTTTCGATATCAAAAAGGAAAACAGATTAATAAATAACGGTATATTAAGGCATATTATAAGCAACAATATATACATTTATGTACAGTGACTCTAGACAATTATTTACATTTGCCAAGGGTTGAACTAATCTCTAAACCTAGCAGGGATGTGTCCTTTTGTGCTACGTTCTGATCTGCGTGGTGCAGTGACCTGTGAGGTAGCAGTTTCCCTGTTTGTTCTGCGTGAAAGTGAATTATAGCATTGCCTTAACCTCTCTACAGTACTGGCAAGCATACTGTGAGCTGGGTGGACTGGCTTGACTTCTGCAGGGGATCCTTCTTCCTGAGATTCAGCTTCTTGGGATTCCACGTCTTGGGGTTCTGCTTCTTGGGGTTCCTCTGGAACTGACTCTACTGCAACAACCGGTGCAACTGGATGTAGAGGTTCTCCTTGTTGTTGATAGAATTGAAGTACGGGAATGATTACAGCTTCTCCAATTCTGGGCCAATCCGCGGGGAAATCTCCTAAGTCTGTATGTATGACTGCTTCATCACGCTCTTTCTGATTGACAACAGGTTCTTCCTCTTGAAGCTTTAACGGATCCGGACACAACTTTAGGTGATCTCTGGATACAGTGGTAGTCGTTCTTCCTCCATCTTTGCTAATTATGCACGTTTTCTTGTTGTCAAACCTTGAATTCTGTACAACGTAGGGCTCTCTTTCCCATTGATCATCAAGTTTGTGTATCCTCCTCTTTCTTTTCAGCACGACTTCACCAGGTGCGAAAGGTTCAGCTGGAGCACTTTTGTTGTAGTGATCTTCTTGTTTATCCCTTACTCGATTGAGACTATCTTCAACGCAGGCCTGTACTTTTCTGTACTGTTCCTGTCTGTTTGTGTCCCAGTCTTCAGTAGTCACATCTGCTTCTGGTTCTACAACACCAAGCTCCAGATCCATGGGCAGCTTTCTTGGTCTTGCCCGCATGAGATAGGCTGGGGTGCAATTGGTGGAACTCACAGGTATGTGATTGTACAGATCTACCAGGTCAGGGAGTAGATCTGGCCACCGATTCCTCTCTTCAAGTGGTACAGTCTTCAGCAGGTCAATGACGATGTGATTCATCTTCTCACAGAGACCATTGGTTTGGGGGTGGTACGGAGTGGTTCTTATCTTCTTACATCCGTACAAGTGACAGAACTCTTTGAACAATTCGGCCTCGAGGGCTGGGCCTTGGTCAGTTAGCACCTGCTCAGGGTATCCGTGTGGTCTGCAGAAATACGCTTGGAACGTCTTTGCTGCTGTCTCTGCCGTCAGATCTTTGACAGGGGCTACCACCAGGAACCTGGAATAGTGATCCACCATAGTCAGGGCATAGGAGTATCCTGACCAGCTGGGTGACAACTTGACATGGTCCAGTGCCACGATCTCCAAGGGACGAGTCGTCTTGATGGGTTGCAGGGGTGCCTTCTGACTCTGTAGTCTTTTCTTCTGAGGCCACAGGGTCCACAGTTCTGGCACCACCTCTCAATGGAGCTGCGCATTCCCACCCAATAGAAACGACACTTCAACAGGGTCTCCAGCTTCTTCCAGCCAAAGTGTCCCGCTTGATCGTGGTAGGCTTCCAACACCATCTGGATGTCTGCTCTGGGGACTACTATCTGCCATACCATCTCATGGGTCCTTGGGTTGACGTACCTCCGGCACAGCTTCTCACGATAGATAAACAGCCGGCTTCTCTCATTCCACAGCTGCTTTGCTTGTAGAGACGCGTCCTTCTCCAAGGAGGAACCTTCTTGAGTTATCAGCTCATTGATTCGGCTGACAACTGGGTCACTGTCCTGAGTCTCCTTCCAGCTGTGGTGAGGTAAAGGATTTAACGTCTTACCACGCTGCCTCCTGCAGGCTTGTTGCTCGTGGATCATCCCATTCCGGTGAAAGGCAGGTAGTTCAATCTCTTCCAGATCATCCACTTCTTCTTCTGTGTCCGATTCATGAGGCATCCTGAATAGGGCATCAGCGTTGGCATTCTTGCGGCCCGCTCGGTACTTGATTGTGAATTGGTAGTTTGACAGCCGAGCCATCCAGCGTTGTTCCATGGCTCCCAGCTTAGCTGTTTCAAGATGCGTCAAGGGGTTATTATCAGTGTAGGCAGTGACCTTGCTGGAGGCTAGGTAGTGCTTAAACCTCTCTGTAATGGCCCAGACCAGTGCTAGGAACTCCAACTTGAAGCTGCTGTAGTTCTCTGGGTTCCTCTCAGTCGGGCAGAGCTTCCTGCTTGCATAGGCGATGACTTTCTCCAGGCCATTTTGCTTCTGACTGAGGACAGCTCCCAATCCTTCATTGCTGGCATCAGTGTACAGCAGGAACGGCTGGCTGTAGTCAGGGTAGGCTAAGATCTCGTCGCCTGTCAGGATCTCCTTCATCTCCTTGAATGCCTCAGCTTGTTCTTTACCCCAGTGGAATGGAGAACTTCTGCTCTTGAGGGATTGTCCTACCAGGAGGTCTTGCAGAGGTGCTGCTTTCTTGGTGTAGTCCTTCACAAACCTCCGGTAGTATCCTGTCAGTCCCAGGAACTGACGTACCTCCTTGAGATTCTTCGGTTCCGGACATTTCTGGATGGCGGTGACCTTCTCGGGGTCTGGCGCTACTCCCTCTGAGCTGACAATATGTCCCAGGTACTGTACCTTTTGTTTGAGCAGATGGCACTTTGAAGGCTTCAGTTTCATCCCATAATTGGGCAGTGACTCGGATACCTCCGCCAGGTGCTTCAAGTGATCTTCATACGTCTTGGAGTACACAATTACGTCATCCAGGTACAGTAACACAGTTTCAAAGTTGAGATGTCCCAGGCAGCTCTCCATCACTCTCTGGAACGTTCCAGGGGCACTGCTGAGTCCAAGCGGCATCCTGTCAAACTCACAGAGTCCCATCGGGGTGGTGAAAGCCGTCTTCTCCCGATCCTCCTCAGCCACAGCTACTTGCCAGTACCCACTAGTGAGGTCAAGGGTGGAAAAGTAATTAGCGGTCTTTAATGCAGCTAAGGATTTCTCAATGCGTGGTAAAGGGTATGCATCTTTATGTGTAATGCAATTTACTTGTCCGTAATCTACACACATTCTCATGCTTCCATCCTTTTTCCTGACTAGGACTAGAGGTGCTGCTGTGTGGCCCAGCTGCGCTTGGTACACATGTTTCCTGGAGAATGCACAGAAAGGTAATTACAAAAACCTGATATTCATTCACACTCACACTTCCCTATAGTTCCACCAGAGGGAGCCCCTTAGATTCATGTATATAGGGGTGTGGAGAAACGTAGCAGTAGGCATTCTAGCCAGACAGTCATTCTAGTTGTTGGTTGTACCTCAGACAGATCAGATCTCCTCAGAACACCAGAGAGAGAGGATTCCTGTCAGAGCTCAGTCTGAGCTAGAGAGAGGAGAGACAGAGACGGATAATTCCTGTCAGAAACATTCTGGCAGTCTCAGTGAGTGGATTCTGACTGTTAGTTCCCAAAGAACGTGGAAAGTGACTCTCGGAGCGAGCGTGTATTCAGTCTGACGGAAGGTCCTGAGAGCTGCTCTGGACAGAGTCTATGAAGGAAAAGAAGGAAGGGGACTACAGTTATTATAACAACGAGTCAACTGAGAAACAGTCAGTGAGCTGTGGAAGGAAGGAAGCTGACGACTACACCTACTGTTACCCGTGCTTATGTTAAGGGTGTGAGTAGGGCGACAGGCGAGTGGTGACCAAAGGAGAGAGTGACCAAGGCATTATAGCAACATTTGCTGCCTCCACTCTGCTTAACCGGACGCCGGGTCCGAAGCCTTGCTAGTTCCTTCTCAGCTAGTAGGAGAAAACCGGTGACCCTGCTGGACTTCAAGTCGCAGAGGGGCCCTATTGTGCTGATACGTAACCGGGGTCAGGGAGAACAGGAGTCTAGCGGGACACTGCATATAAAGGCTTAGTTCTTGCCAAAAGAAGGCTCCACCACAATGTCGGCCGGGCGTAGCTGTTACACACA
Organism: Oophaga sylvatica; assembly: GCA_033576555.1. Lineage (NCBI taxonomy): Eukaryota > Metazoa > Chordata > Amphibia > Anura > Dendrobatidae > Oophaga > Oophaga sylvatica. The sequence continues at coordinate 59,419 of JARQOD010000578.1, read as the reverse complement.
GAGTTGAACTTAGCTTTATGCAGGTTGGAAACTCACACATAAAGAGAAAGGAGGCCTTAAACCTACTCGGTGATGGATGTGCATCCTCCACCCTGAGCAGCTTCCCGGGACATACCTGCAAATACCACCAGTAAAGGTATGGAAAGAGACTGACTTGTGTGTGTCTGACTTATTCCCTGCATCCTGCACTGCCATATACTTAGAGGGACTAGTCTTACCTGTGGAAGACTTAACATCTTGCTGCCCAGTAACAACCCTCTGAGGATTTACCCTGCAGCGCTTGTCATCCTGATCAGAAACCACAGGTGGCGTCACAAACTATTACTACAATCCCCTGTAAATATCCCCCTTTGAATGAGCGCCCAGGGCAACGGACCGAGCTGCGCTTCCCGTGACCTATTCCCCATTGAAGTTAACGGGCTCGGTGCCGAGTACCCCATAACCCTGGTGTTGTGTCATGTATAGTGTACAGTTCCTATAGCGTCTTGTGCTTGGGTGCGAGGAAAACACAGGAGACATAGGTTGAAATGAAATGACTTGTATTACTTCATACAAGCATGCTGAAAAGTTCACACAGTTTGCAGGAACAGAGTCAGGAGACACAGCAGGCCAGAGTAATTTCAAGCACTACAATAAATCTCCAAAGCAGGTTCAGGATCTCTTCTCTGTACCGTAATTCCTCTGCAAACATGGATTCACCAAACAGCAGGTTTCCAGAGTCCAAAAGTGTTCCAAGGTTCCTCAGTAGGGAATAGCTGGAGTACAAGTTCAAGGTTTCCAGGAGTCAGGTCACAGACTGACTGAGGCTTGATTCAGGAGAACTGATTGTTCAGCTGAGGCTGCTTAAGAAGCAAGAGGGAAGAATCAGGGCGGGAACATGAAAACTGGAACTCCATATTAACTGAGGGCAAGAGCTGCAGAAAGACAGAAAGCAAAATGGCCGACGGAAAACTGAGTTTCAAGGAACATGTCAACAGAGACAAAGAACCTTACATTACTCCCCCCTTAGGGACAACCTCCGGATGACCTCAGACCAGGCTTGTCAGGGTACCTCTGATGAAACTGGCGGAGCAGGCGAGGAGCATTTACATTATTGACTGGTTCCCATGAGTTGTCCTCCACTGGGTAGCCCTGCCATTTAATCAAATATTGCAACTGATTTCTGTACAACCTGGAATCTAGAATCCTTTCCACCATAAATTCTTCCTGACCATCGACCAGCACTGGGTCAGGGCAAGGAGAAGAACGTCCAGGAAACGTATTGGGTGTTGCAGCCTTTAGTAGGGATACATGAAAGACAGGGTGGATTCTCATAGTTCTGGGCAGTTGAAGATGACAAGCAACAGCACTTATAATCTTACTGATCTTATAAGGTCCAATGTACTTATGTCCCAATTTAGACGATGGAATCTTTAATTTAAGATTTCTGGTTGACAGCCAGACCAAATCTCCTACCTTGAAAGCTGGTGCAGGTTTACGAAATTTATCTGCTGCTTTCTTGTACCTTTCCTGAGCCAATTCTAGATTTTCCTTTAGAAGATCCATATTCTTTTGTAAAGAAGTGATTCTTTCAGCCACTGCCGGCAAGGGCGTATCTATGGGAAATCGAGGAAGAATGTTAGGATGATAACCTAGATTGGAGTAAAAAGGAGACTGCTTAGTGGAGGCGCTCTGAGAGTTGTTATAAGAGAACTCAGCCAGTGGAAGTAGATCCACCCAATCATCTTGTAGGTGGCAGATAAAACAGCGGAGATACAGCTCCAGGGTCTGATTGGTTCGTTCTGTCTGTCCATTAGTCTGAGGATGAAAAGCAGAAGAAAGGTTTACTTTAATGTCCAATGCTGCACAGAAATTTTGCCAAAACCTTGAAGTGAATTGCACCCCTCGATCCGAAATGACCTCATCCGGTACTCCATGTAAGCGAAACACATTCTTAATCATCAAGTCTGATGTCTGTTTTGCAGTGGGTAAGCCGACACAAGGGATAAAATGAGTTGCCTTTGTTAGACGGTCAACCACCACTAGAATGGTGTTCTTCCCTTGAGAGGTTGGTAACTCCACAATGAAGTCCATAGAAATGGATCCCCACGGGCGGGACGGGGTGGGAAGAGGTTGCAACAGACCAGTTGGTGAGGAGCGAGGTGTTTTGCATCTTGCCCAGACTTCACATGAAGTGACATAGTTTAAAACATCTTTCCTGTAAGTGGGCCACCAAAAGAAACGAGAAAGACGTTGTCCCTGAATCTACACACCATTCTTAAAGACAAGACTTACGTCCCTTGGGGGTTGAGCCAACAAAGAATCCGCATGGTATGCTTCCTTGATGTCCTTAAGTAGGTCTTGATTATGAATCACTCCAGGAATCTAGAGTCAGGAAGAATAGTCTTAGGAGGAGTAAGTGGACGTGTCTCTGCTGAATGAATCCTAGAGAGTGCATCAGCCTTCCCATTGCGCGATCCTGGTCTATAAGAAATGACAAAATTAAATTGGTTTAGGAAAAGATTCCAGCGAGCCTGGCGAGGAGTCAGGCACTTAGCCGACCTGATAAATTCAAGGTTACGATGGTCTGTCAGGACGACTATTTGCTGTGCAGCTCCCTGAAGAAGGTGTCTCCATTCCTTGAAGGCGGCAATAATGGCCAACAATTCTCTATTGCCCACATCGTAGTTCCTCTCAGCCGAAGACAACTGCTGGGAAAAGAAGGCACAGGGATGCAAGACATTCTTCTCACCTGTTCTCTGAGAGAGTATAGCTCCAACGGCACAGTCTGAAGCATCCACCTCTATTATGAAGGCAAGTTCGGGGTTGGGATGTACTAAGATAGGTGCGGTGGTAAATTTATCCTTTAAACAGGAAAATGCTTCCTGAGCTTGCGGGGTCCAGGAGAACCTAGACTGTTTCCGGGTAAGTTGGGTGATAGGTGACACTACCTCAGAAAAATTTTTAATGAAACGTCTATAGAAGTTGGCAAACCCGATGAAGCACTGCACCTCCTTCACATTTCTAGGAATTGGCCAATCCTTGATGGCTTGGGTCTTGCTTCCATCCATACTAATCCCTTGCGTAGATAGTACATACCCCAGAAATTGAATTTCGGTCCTATGGAATTCACACTTTTCAAGTTTGATGTAGAGATGGCTTTGTCTTAGGCGTTCTAAGACCATTCTCACATGTCCATGATGTTCCTCTGTGGAGTTAGAAAAAATTAGAATATCATCCAGATAAATCACCACAAATGTATCTAGGAGATCCCTGAAGATATCATTCACGAAGTGTTGGAAAGTGGCTGGGGCGGTACTCAGACCAAAAGGCATAACTAGATATTCAAAGTGTCCATAGCGTGACCTGAAAGCAGTCTTCCATTCATCCCCAGGTCTAATACGGACCAAGTTATAGGCCCCACGGAGATCCAGTTTAGAGAAAATTTTGGCATGCCGCACTCTCTCCAACAACTCAGGGATTAAAGGCAATGGATAACGGTTTCTAATAGTAACCTTATTGAGTTCCCTATAGTCTATGCAGGGTCTCAGAGATCCATCTTTCTTCTTCACAAAGAAGATGGGTGCACCTGCGGGAGATGAAGAGGGGCGTATGAAGCCCTTGGCTAAATTTTCGTCTATATAATCCTTGAAAGCTTTTAGCTCGGGCCCCGCTAGGGGGTAGATCTTACCAAAAGGTATCTCGGCTCCAGGCAATAATTCAATTGGACAATCATATGGACGGTGAGGAGGAAGCTGATCAGCGTTCTTCTTGTCACATAAATCCACATAGTCCTGGTATACAGCTGGTAGTTCAAGGACTGACATGGTTCCTTTAGGAACAGAGCAAGCTGAAACTCCTTGACTCATCTGTTTCTGTAAGGTTCTTTGTACATGTTTCTTGAAACTCAGTTTTTCCGTCGGCCATTTTGCTTTCTGTCTTGCTGCAGCTCTTGCCCTCAGTCAATATGGAGTTTCCAGCTTTCATGTTCCCGCCCTGATTCTCTTCCTCTTGCTTCTTAAGCAGCCTCAGCTGAGCAATCAGTGCTTCAGAATCAAGCCTGCAGTGAGCCTGTGACCTGACTCCTGGAAAACCTTGGACTTTGTACTCCAGCTATTTCCTACTGAGGAACTTTGGAACACTTGTGGACTCTGGAAACCTGCTGTTTGATAAATCCACGTTTGCATGGAATTACGGTAACAGAGAAGAGATCCTGAACCTGTTGTGGAGAGTTATTGCTGAGCTTAAGTTACTCTGGCCTGCTGTGTCTCCTGCTTCTGTACCTGCAAACTGTGTGACCATTTTTGCCACTTGTATGAAGTAATACAAGACCTTCTATATCAAACCTGTGTCTCATGTGTTTTCCTCGCACCCAAGCACAAGACGCTATATGAACTGTACACCATACATTACAGGATTCTGAAGCCAAACGTTAGTGTCTGCTGGGTCTGGGAAGGCTGTGTCTGCTGTACTGTGGATATCGGATGTCCGGTTATACTTTCTGTGATGACAGTGGTTGTGACTAGTGTTGAGCGATAGTGCTCGATATCTAAAAATATCGTATCGAAATTGTATCGCCGATAGCACTAAATATCGTCGATATCCGATTTCGATACCGGAAGTCCAATGTAAGTCTATGGGAACAAAATATCGCAACTAAAAAAAACCTTTATTTCCTTGTAAACACTAAATATACACACATAGAATACATATATATATATATACATGTCATTGTGACATATATATATACATATATGTATAGTTTATACACTTCTACATAGTAAAATATCCTCTGATTCAATTGCCGGGTAAAGCCGGCTTCTGTGAAAAGACAGAAGCACCCGACATGAAATGACACTTGGTGTACATAGGGTTAACCATGTCTTTTCATGTCGTTTGCAATCTGATTTGCACAAACAATTACATCAGTCTATGTGTGCAAAATTTCACACCTGTAGGGGTTAATTAAAGGTGTAAATTCGTTGGAAAAAAAACGGACTTTTTGCTACGAATTTACACCTTTAATTAACCCCTACAGGTGTGAAATTTTGCACACTTACACTCATGTAATTGTTTGTGCAAATCAGATATCAAACTACATGAAAAGACATGGTTAACTCTATGTAAACCAAGTGTCATTTCATGTCGGGTTCTGCATTTTCACAAAAGCCGGCAATTGAATTAGCGGCTATTATACTATGTAGAAGTGTATGAACTATAAATATAAATATATATGTGTCACAAATTCAATGACATGTATATATATATATATATATGTATATATATATATATGAGGTGTAAAATTGCTGAAAAAAAATGCGTGGGCTCCCGCCCTATTTTCGCAACCAGACAGACAAAGCCAGTGAGTGGGGGCAGATAATAATAGCCCAGAGAGGGACCATTATTTTTGGCCCCCCCCCGGCTACTAACATCTGCCCCCAGACACCCCAGAAAGGGCAAATCTCTAATTAGATTTGCCCTTTCTGGCACTTTGCCTGTCTATTCCCATTGCCCTGTAGCGGTGGCGAATGGGTTAATAAGGGGTTAAAATGACCTTGCAATTGAAAGGTCACTTTAAGCCAGGTTAATAATTGAGAGCTGTCAATCAGACAACTATCAATTATTAATCCTATTGTATGAAAGAAAAATCAAACACACACACTTTAATAAAAAAGAAGTTTAATGAAATAATCACACATGTTTTTGACCATATTTTATTTACCTGCTAAAACCATTTCCTGTAATAAAAATAAAATAATAAAGCAAAATTATTCTTACCTATCTCTGTCAAGATCCCGTCTGGGTTGGAGCCGATGTTACTGCAAACACTAGGGGAAGCAGACGCAGGTAGCGTAGTCAGAAGGCAGGCCGAGGTCGGTACACAGGAGAGCAGTGTTTGTAGCAATGGATCAGGCGGAGAGCGTAGTCAGAAGGCAGGCCGAGGTCGGTTCACAGGAGAGCAGTGTTTGTAGCAATGGATCAGCAGGAAACGCTTGACTAAAGGCTTGGAGCTCAATAATCTCGCAATGACACACCCACAGGGCCAGGTTTATATAGGGTGTGTAATTGGCAATCAGAGGCCCAATCAAGAGAGCACTAGGTGTAGCCAATCAGGAAGAACAGTCAATGGTATCTGGGTTCAGCAAGGAACTTTGCAGCCAGCAGAATAGCTCAGATGGTAGAGCTGCTGGCCAGTGGACAAGAGGTACTGGGTTCGACTCCTGACAATCCCATGCACAGTCAGGTCCCACGGTGTAATCCTTCAGAAAGGGTTAATGTTTACTGCAGGGACCGCAGCTAATGCTGCAGCCTCACATTAAACCCCCAAATGAATGAGTTCCTCTCCTGGCTGACAGGAGAGGAAGTGGAAAGCTTAATTGATTGCTTTTCACTTCAGGTCAGCCAGGGACACAATCAGTGACGTCAGAGGGAACTGGTTAACAAAAATAGGGGATCCCCTCGAAAAAAAATGGCGTGGGGTCCCCCCTATTTTTGTTAACCAGCCAGATGAAGCAGACCGCTGAGGCTTGGTTTTTCAGGCTGGTAAAGATCCAATATCCATGGACCTTGCAAGCCTGATAATACCAGGCCACAGCAGTCTGCTTAGCTTGGCTGGTTAACAAAAATAGGGGATCCCTCGAAAACAAAAACGGCGTAGGGGTCCCCCTATTTTTGTTAACCAGCCAAGTAAAATGCAGACTGCTGCGGCCTGGTATTAAAAGACTGTCAAGGCCCATGGATTTTGGCCCTCAACAGCCTGATAATACCAGGCTACAGCAGCCCCACATTTGGCGCATCAAAAGATGTGCCAATTGTGGCACTTTACCCGGCTCTTCCCACTTGCCCTGTAGCGGTGGCAAGCGGGGTAATAAGGGGTTAATGTCACCGTTGATTGCACGGTGACAATAAGCCCGGTTAATAATGGAGAGGTGTCAATAAGACACCGATCCATTATTAATCCCAAAGTTATTAAATGTATAAAAAAAAGACAAAGCAAGAAAAAAGTATTTTAATGAAATAAAAGAGACAACACAGTTTTCATTTCTTTTATTGTACTCTCATTCATGCGACGCCATCGATCTCCTGTAAAAAAAGGAAAAAAACAAACCAACAGTATACCACCTGTCCGACGCAGTCCATAGTAACGAGGGTCCCACGACGATCCAGCTCTGCTACATCGGAATGACAGGCAGAGCCTGACATCCCGGCGCAGCACAGCTGATTACCTGCTTCCCCGGCGGTGACGTCATCGGACTGACTGCTTTACAGCCGGGATTACCCAGCAGTCACTGCAGTTATCGCGAGAAACTGCATGCGACCGCCGGGGAGAAGAGGATGGCGGCCATGAAGCAGTCCAGCCCGTGACCGCCGGAGATCTTCTGCCAGGTAAGTGCCGCTGACTCCTGGCAGACCCGACCGACGGACACTGACAGTGACAGACCCGACCGACGGACACAGACAGTGACAGTGACAAATCCGATTCCGGTATTCGATAAGACGAAAATATCGAAACGAATTATCGAAAGGCCGATAGAGCTAATATCGGCCGATAGCCGATATTTACATTATCGTATCGCTCAACACTAGTTGTGACTTCTCACAACCATTCCAGGTGAGCAGTTCCCTTAATTTTACTCTGCAGTGTTACCACGGGTAAACACTATTGTTTTTTTTTTTGTTTTTTTTCTCTTCTCCTTCCAGTACTCCTGTCTTAAAAGATCTGGAAGATGGAGGCCCGCATAAAGGAGCTTTGCGGAGTGACTGATACAATCCTTGCAGATTTACAGACTATAAAGACCCGTTTTGCAAACCTACAGGACCTCACTAATCACAATTTGCAAGTGTTTGGACAAACTACCCAGGATTTACGAGCCAGGATTGAGGTTCTAGAGGAACGAGCCCAGGCTCCTGCCATAACCCCGAGTTCTGGGATTCCCAAGTTACCCCCTTTTCATTTTGGCGGTGAACGTGAGAAATTCAGGGGATTTATTAACCAATGCAATCTTTTTTTTTCTGCACATGCTTCACAATTTCCCACTGAACGATCTAAAGTGCTTACTATAATCATGTTGCTTACCAACAAGGCTTTGATGTGGGCAAACCCTCTGATTGAGACTGAGGATGAATGTTTGGATCATCTTGATGCTTTCATTTCAGCCATGGGGCAGGTGTTTGATGACCCCAATCGAGGTGCAACAGCTGAAGCAGCCATGTTAACTTTGCGCCAAGGTAAGCGCTCAGTAGCCGAATATGCCTTGGATTTCAGGAGATGGGCCCTCGATACCACTTGGGACAGTTCCGCCAAAAAATCTATTTTTCGAAAAGGGTTGTCTCCACTGATTAAGGATGAACTTGCTCGTGCCAACTCTCCCACTGCGTTAGGTGACTTTATTAACTACTGCATCCGTATTGATGCTCGTCTGACTGAACGCAGGCAAGAGAGATGGTTCGAAAGTAATCGCACTAACCTTTTCCTACCTTCCTCCCCAGCTAAGGAACCTTTGAGTAGGATCATACGGGAACCTGAACCTGAACCCATGCAGGTGGACTCTTTACAAAGACGGGTTAGTGATGCACGCAAAGAACATCGTTTAAAGGAAAATCTATGTTTCTACTGTGGTAAGTCAGGGCACTTCATTATAAACTGCCCCAGCCGTTCTCGTAAGACTACTACAGCAGTCATTCACTGTGAGTGTTGCGAGAGAAGATCTGTCAGGTCCGAGCCTCAGGCTCCATAGAGATCTGCAGCAACAGATATTGATTTCTCGGACTTAAACTCCGTCACTTCTGAGGACGATGACTGTGTAAACGCTGCAATTTTTCAAGTTTCCTCAGCGGTGTCCCAGCTGAGTTGTAAGAAAAACAATTCTCATTGCTTCCTTTCCATCAAACTCTGGGTTGACTCAGTCTGGGTGTCTAGCTCTGCTATGATCGACTCAGGGGCAAGTGGAAATTTTATGGATATCTCCTTTGCTCTGAAACAGGGATACGTTCAGTGAAGAAGGCTACTCCAGTACAGATGGAGACTGTGGATGGCTCCCTGCTGACCTCTGGACCAGTGGATCAGGAAACGGAGCCTTTGAGGGTCCTTATGGGTAAAGATCATCAAGAGAAACTGTCCTTTATGCTTATCTCTTCTCCCCACTTTCCCATTATTCTAGGGCTACCATGGCTGCAGGCTCAGAATCCTACCATTAACTGGGAGACCAAGGAATTACACTTTCCAGAGAAACAGATGAGTCCAGAAGTTTCAGCTTGCTCTGTTCCTAAAGGAACCATGTCAGTCCCTGAACTACCAGCTGTATATCAGGACTATGTGGATTTATGTGACAAGAAGAACGCTGACCAGCTTCCCCCTCACCGTCCATATGATTGTCCAATTGAATTATTGCCTGGAGCAGAGATACCTTTTGGTAAGATCTACCCCCTGGCGGGGCCCGAGCTAAAGGCTTTAAAGGATTACTGTTGTGAATGGGTTTGGGATGAGTTCTGGGCGGGGGCTCCCTCTGGTGGTTGCAAGCGGTGCTAGTGAAGATTGTGAGGACTGGGAATCAGGTGTTACTGACTGGTCTTATGTAAGGGAGTCATTTTCCCATCAGGGTTGCCGGTGATCAATTGTTTTGGTCTGAATCCTTCATTCCAGTTTCCCTTGTAGCCTGCTGTGTCGTGTCTGCATCTCCTGCTTACAGATAAGACTTTTGCTTCTTTTGTGTTTGTGCTATATTTTTGCATTTTGTAATTCACTTCTTTGGGGGCCTTCCGGGTCCCCTCCGGGGGCTTCTGCCCTCTCAGTTTAGTTCAGCCACTGAGATTTGTTCTTTTGCTTTTTCCAGTTTTTTCAGTGGCTGCTGTTTTGATTTTGTTACACCAGAGAACTAATTTAGGTGGTAGAGGTCGTGTGATCTCAGGTGATTTTGAAATTAGTAGAGTTGGTGCTTTTCAGGGTTTTCTGGGATTGCAGTAAGTACCCTTCCTATCCTTTTCTATTTAGATAGTTTGGGCCCCAGCGTTTGCTCATACTATTTTCTTTCTGTGTCAGTATTTCCTCTTGTCTAACCACCATTACATGTTTGGGGTCTTTCTATTATCTTTGGGGTTCTGCTCCGGGGCAGATAGCTTTCCTGTTTCTGTCTTTAGGTGTAGTTAGTTTCTCAGGCTGTGACGAGGCGTCTAGGACCAACGTAGGAACGCTCCACGGCTGCCTCTAGTTGTGGTGGTTAGTCAGGGTACTGCAATCTCATAGATTCCAACTGCTCTGGTGTATTGCCTTTTTGCCTGCTCTCCTCAGCTACCGAAACATAACAGTATCACCGGCCTAAAAAATTGAAAATTGTATGGTACTCACAGAAGGGAAAAATATTGTGAAAGAAAAAAGGTTGTCAGAGTTGTCAGAGATATTTTTCTGTTTGTTGCCTTGTGAACCAGCTTCTGAACCCATGCAGTGTGATAGAGTGGTGTCTGGGGCACAGCGTCATGAGTTTCGAAAGCGCAATGGGTTATGTTTCTACTGTGGTGATGCCTCTCATGCTATTTCAGTCTGCCCTAAGCGGGGAAGACGTTTTGCACGCTCAGTTGTCTTGGTTAGTGTTCAGACTAAGTTTTTATTAACTGTCACTCTGATATGCTCTCTGTCCTCATTTTCTGCTCAGGCTTTCGTTGATTCTGGAGCAGCTATTAACCTGATGGATTATGATTTTGCTAAACGTTGTGGGTTTCCCTTGATACCCCTACAGAAGTCTATTCCCCTACTGGGGATCGATTCTACCCCTTTGGCTGAGAATAAACTCCAGTTTTCTACTCAGGTGATAATGAGGGTTGAACCTGATCACCAGGAGTGCTGCAAATTTTTGGTTCTATATAATCTGCATGACATTATCGTGCTGGGTTTCCCTTGGTTACAGTATCATAATCCTGTTTTGGATTGGAAATCTGTGTCTGTAACCAGTTGGGGCTGCCAATGTGTTAATACCAACACTCCTGTTTTTTCTGCCTCCCCCCAGGCTCAGGATGTTCCTGACTTTTTGTTTGATTTTTCTGATGTGTTTAGCGAATGTAAATCTGCATCCTTGCCTCCCCATAGGAGCTATGACTGCGCTATTGAATTAGTGCCGGGTAGTAAATTCCCTAAAGGTCTCCTTTTTAACTTGTCTGTACCTGAACATGACGCTATGCGGTCTTATATCAAGGAATCATTGGAGAAGGGTCATATCAGACCATCCTCTTCACCCTTAGGTGCCGGTTTTTTCTTTGTGGCCAAAAAAGATGGTTCATTAAGGCCGTGTATTGATTATCGTCTCTTGAACAATATTACTGTGAAATATCAATACCCGTTACCCTTGATTTCTGACCTGTTTTCCAGGGTGAAAAACGCTACTTGGTTTACCAAGCTTGACCTCAGGGGGCATATAACCTTATTCGCATTAAGCACGGGGATGAATGGAAGACGGCATTCAATACCCCTGAAGGGCATTTTGAGTACCTAGTGATGACCTTTGGGCTCACTAATGCTCCTTCCGTCTTCCAGTCCTTCATGAATGACATTTTCAGGGATTTTGTGGATAAATTTCTGATTGTTTATTTGGATGATATCTTGATTTTTTCTAATGACTGGGACTCTCATGTGAAACATGTTCGGACTGTGTTCCAGATTTTGAGAGAGAATGCTCTGTATGTGAAGGGATCAAAGTGTCTTTTTGGCGTACAGAGGATCTCATTTCTGGGATTCATTTTGTCCCCATCTGTTATTGAAATGGACCCGGTCAAGGTTCAGGCCATCTGTGATTGGGTCCAACCTACTTCATTAAAGGCTCTTCAGAGATTTTTGGGTTTTGCCAATTTTTATCGTAAATTTATTGGTAATTTCTCGGTTATTGTTAAACCATTAACTGATTTGACCAGAAAGGGTTCTGATGTGGTGAATTGGCCTCCTGAGGCAGTCTCTGCATTTCAGGAACTTAAGCAGAGATTCACTTCTGCTCCTGTTCTACGGCAGCCTGATGTTTCTCTGCCATTTCAGGTGGAGGTTGATGCCTCTGAAATTGGGGCAGGTGCTGTTTTGTCCCAAAAAGATCCAGAGACCTCTAAAAGTAACCCTTGTGCCTTTTTCTCTCGAAAATTTTCTCCTACTGAACGTAATTATGACGTGGGTAATCGGGAGTTGTTGGCCATGAAGTGGGCTTTTGAAGAGTGGAGACATTGGCTGGAGGGAGCCAAACATCAGGTGGTGGTCCTTACGGACCATAAGAATCTGGTCTATCTGGAATCTGCCAAGCGACTCAATCCTAGACAGGCCAGGTGGGCCTTGTTTTTCACACGTTTTAATTTTGTGGTTTCCTTTCTTCCTGGCACTAAGAATGTTAAGGCGGATGCCCTCTCGAGGAGTTTCCTTGCGGACTCTCCTGAGTTATCTGATCCTTCTGTTATTTTGAAAGAGGGTGTAGTTCTTTCCGCCATCTCGCCCAATTTGAGACTTGCTCTGGAGGGGTGTCAGGAGGATAGGCCCGAGCGCTGCCCTGTTGGAAAATTGTTTGTCCCGGACCAATGGAAAAAGAGTGTGATGTCTGAGATTCATTGTTCCGCATTGGCTGGGCATCCCGGAATTTTTGGTACCAGAGACTTGGTTAGTCGGTCCTTTTGGTGGCCTACCTTGTCTCGTGATGTCAGGGAATTTGTGCAGTCCTGCGGGACTTGCTCTCGCTCCAAGCCTTGCTCTCGCTCTAGTGGTTTGTTGATGCCATTGCCTGTGCCCAAGAGACCATGGACCCATATCTCTATGGATTTCATTTCCGATCTTCCTGTTTCTCAGAGAATGACCACCATCTGGGTAATTTGTGATAGGTTTTCCAAAATGATACATCTTGTGCCATTACCTAAGTTGCCTTCCTCCTCTGAATTGGTGCCGTTGTTCCTTCAGCACGTGGTTCGTTTACACGGCATTCCTGAGAACATTGTGTCTGACAGAGGAGTCCAGTTTGTTTCCAGATTTTGGAGGACTTTTTGTTCTAAACTGGGTGTTCAATTGTCTTTCTCCTCGGCATTTCATCCTCAGACCAATGGTCAAACTGAGAGAACAAACCAGACATTGGAGACTTATCTAAGATGCTTTGTGTCTGCTGATCAGGATGACTGGGTCTCTTTTTTGCCTTTGGCTGAGTTTGCTCTTAATAATAGGGCTAGCTCTGCCACTTTGATGTCTCCGTTTTTCTGTAATTCTGGGTTTCACCCTCGATTTTCTTCAGGACAGACGGAGGCTTCTGTCTGTCCAGGTGTTGACTCTGTTGTGGAGCGTAAGCAACAGATTTGGGACCAGGTAGTAGAGAGGTTGTCCCTCTCTCAGGAGAAGGCCCAGCGGTTTGCTAACCGGCATAGGACTGATGGTCCTCGGTTTAAAGTGGGGGACTTGGTCTGGTTGTCCTCAAAGAATATTCCTATGAGAGTAGCATCTCCTAAATTTAAGCCTAGGTTCATTGGACCTTATAAGATTATGGAGATTATTAATCCTGTTTCTTTTCGTTTGCTTCTTCCAGGGACATTTAAGATCCATAACGTGTTCCACAAGTCCTTGTTGCAGAGGTTTGTTGAGCCAGTGGTTCCTGCTGCTGTGCCTCCTGACCCTGTTTTGGTTGAGGGCAATCTGGAGTATGTGGTTGAGAAAATATTGGATTCTCGTTTTTCTAGACGGAAACTCCAGTATTTGGTTAAATGGAGAGGTTATGGTCAGGAAGACAATTCTTGGGTGTTTGCTTCGGACATCCATGCTGGGAGACTTATCCGTGCGTATCATAGAACTCATCCTGACCGACCTGGTTGCTCAAATGAGGGTTCGGTGACCCCTCCTCAAGGGGGGGGTACTGTTGTGAATGGGTTTGGGATGAGTTCTGGGCGGGGGCTCCCTCTGGTGGTTGCAAGCGGTGCTAGTGAAGATTGTGAGGACTGGGAATCAGGTGTTACTGACTGGTCTTATGTAAGGGAGTCATTTTCCCATCAGGGTTGCCGGTGATCAATTGTTCTGGTCTGAATCCTTCATTCCAGTTTCCCTTGTAGCCTGCTGTGTCGTGTCTGCATCTCCTGCTTACAAATAAGACTTTTGCTTCTTTTGTGTTTGTGCTATATTTTTGCATTTTGTAATTCACTTCTTTGGGGGCCTTCAGGGTCCCCTCCGGGGGCTTCTGCCCTCTCAGTTTAGTTCAGCCACTGAGTTTTGTTCTTTTGCTTTTTCCAGTTTTTTCAGTGGCTGCTGTTTTGATTTTGTTACACCAGAGAACTAATTTAGGTGGTAGAGGTCGTGTGATCTCAGGTGATTTTGAAATTAGTAGAGTTGGTGCTTTTCAGGGTTTTCTGGGATTGCAGTAAGTACCCTTCCTATCCTTTTCTATTTAGATAGTTTGGGCCCCAGCGTTTGCTCATACTATTTTCTTTCTGTGTCAGTATTTCCTCTTGTCTAACCGCCATTACATGTTTGGGGTCTTTCTATTATCTTTGGGGTTCTGCTCCGGGGCAGATAGCTTTCCTGTTTCTGTCTTTAGGTGTAGTTAGTTTCTCAGGCTGTGACGAGGCGTCTAGGACCAACGTAGGAACGCTCCACGGCTGCCTCTAGTTGTGGTGGTTAGTCAGGGTACTGCAATCTCATAGATTCCAACTGCTCTGGTGTATTGCCTTTTTGCCTGCTCTCCTCAGCTACCGAAACATAACAGATTACATAGACGAAAATCTAGCCAAGGGCTTCATACGCCCCTCTTCATCTCCTGCAGGTGCACCCATCTTCTTTGTGAAGAAGAAAGATGGATCTCTGAGACCCTGCGTAGACTATAGGGAACTCAATAAGGTTACTATTAGAAACCGTTATCCATTGCCTTTAATCCCTGAGTTATTGGAGAGAGTGCGGCATGCCAAAATTTTCTCTAAACTGAATCTCCGTGGGGCCTATAACTTGGTCCGTATTAGACCTGGGGATGAATGGAAGACTGCATTCAGGTCACGCTATGGACACTTTGAATATCTAGTTATGCCTTTTGGTCTGAGTACCGCCCCAGCCACTTTCCAACACTTGGTGAATGACATCTTCAGGGATCTCCTAGATACATTCGTGGTGATTTATTTGGATGATATTCTAATTTTTTCTAACTCCACAGAGGAACATCATGGACATGTGAGAATTGTCTTAGAACGTCTAAGACAAAACCATCTTTACATCAAACTTGAAAAGTGTGAATTCCATAGGACCGAAATTCAATTTCTGGGGTATGTACTGTCTACACAAGGAATTAGTATGGATGGAAGCAAGACCCAAGCCATCAAGGATTGGCCAATTCCTAGAAATGTGAAGGAGGTGCAGCGCTTCATCGGGTTTGCCAACTTCTATAGACGTTTCATTAGGAATTTCTCTGAGGTAGTGTCACCTATCACCCAACTTACCCGGAAAGAGTCTAGGTTCTCCTGGACCCCCCAAGCCCAGGAAGCATTTTCCCGTCTAGAGGATAAATTTACCACCGCA
This sequence comes from Oophaga sylvatica, assembly GCA_033576555.1. Classification (NCBI taxonomy): domain Eukaryota; kingdom Metazoa; phylum Chordata; class Amphibia; order Anura; family Dendrobatidae; genus Oophaga; species Oophaga sylvatica. Next base: position 43,947 of record JARQOD010000578.1, on the reverse strand, counting down.
CCTATCTTAGTACATCCCAACCCCAAACTTGCCTTCATAATAGAGGTGGATGCTTCAGACTGTGCCGTTGGAGCTATACTCTCTCAGAGAACAGGTGAGAAGAATGTCTTGCATCCCTGTGCCTTCTTTTCCCAGCAGTTGTCTTCGGCTGAGAGGAACTACGATGTGGGCAATAGAGAGTTGTTGGCCATTATTGCCGCTTCAAAGAATGGAGACACCTTCTTCAGGGAGCTGCACAGCAAATAGTCGTCCTGACAGACCATCGTAACCTTGAATTTATCAGGTCGGCTAAGTGCCTGACTCCTCGCCAGGCTCGCTGGAATCTTTTCCTAAACCAATTTAATTTTGTAATTTCTTATAGGCCAGGATCGCGCAATGGAAAGGCTGATGCACTCTCTAGGATTCATTCAGCAGAGATCCGTCCACTTACTCCTCCTAAGACTATTCTTCCTGACTCTAGATTCCTGGGAGTGATTCATAATCAAGACCTACTTAAGGACATCAAGGAAGCATACCATGCGGATTCCTTGTTGGCACAACCCCCAAGGGACGTAAGTCTTGTCTTTAAGAATGGTGTGTGGATTCAGGGACAACGTCTGTATATACCTGAAACAGTCAGATTGAGAGTATTGCAACTCATCCACGATTCCAAGATAGCTGGGCATAGAGGAATTCTAAAGACACAGGAATTTCTTTCTCGTTTCTTTTGGTGGCCCACTTACAGGAAGATGTTTTAAACTATGTCACTTCATGTGAAGTCTGTGCAAGATGCAAAACACCTCGCTCCTCACCAACTGGTCTGTTGCAACCCCTTCCCACCCCGTCCCGCCCGTGGGGATCCATTTCTATGGACTTCATTGTGGAGTTACCAACCTCTCAAGGGAAGAACACCATTCTAGTGGTGGTTGATCGTTTAACAAAGGCAGCTCATTTTATCCCTTGTGTCGGCTTACCCACTGCAAAACAGACATCAGATTTGATGATTAAGAATGTGTTTCGCTTACATGGAGTACCGGATGAGGTTATTTCGGATCGAGGGGTGCAATTCACTTCAAGGTTTTGGCAATATTTCTGTGCCGCATTGGACATTAAAGTAAACCTTTCTTCTGCTTTTCATCCCCAGACTAATGGACAGACAGAACGAACCAATCAGACCCTGGAGCAGTATCTCCGCTGTTTTATCTGCCACCTACAGGATGATTGGGTGGATCTACTTCCACTGGCTGAGTTCTCTTATAACAACTCTCAGAGCGCCTCCACTAAGCAGTCTCCTTTTTACTCCAATTTAGGTTATCATCCTAACATTCTTCCTCGATTTCCCATAGAAACGCCCTTGCCAGCAGTGGCTGAAAGAATCACGTCTTTACAAAAGAATATGGATCTTCTAAAGGAAAATCTGGAATTGGCTCAGGAAAGGTACAAGAAAGCAGCAGATAAATTTCGTAAACCTGCACCAGCTTTCAAGGTAGGAGACTTGGTCTGGCTGTCAACCAGAAATCTTAAGTTAAGGATTCCATCGTCTAAGTTGGGACATAAGTACATTGGACCCTATAAAATCAGTAAAATTATAAGTGCCGTTGCTTGTCGTCTTCAACTGCCCAGAACTATGAGAATCCACCCTGTCTTTCATGTATCCCTACTAAAGGCTGCAACACCCAATACGTTTCTTGGACGTTCTTCTCCTTGCCCTGACCCAGTGCTAGTCGATGGTCAGGAAGAATTTGTGGTGGAAAGGATTCTAGATTCCAGGTTGTACAGAAATCAGTTACAATATTTGATTAAGTGGCAGGGCTACCCAGTGGAGGACAACTCATGGGAACCAGTCAATAACGTTAATGCTCCTCGCTTGCTCCGCCAGTTTCATCAGAGGTACCCAGACAAGCCTGGTCTGAGGTCACCCGGAGGTTGTCCCTAAGGGGGGAGTAATGTAAGGTTCTTTGTACATGTTTCTTGAAACTCAGTTTTTCCGTCGGCCATTTTGCTTTCTGTCTTGCTGCAGCTATCTTGCCCTCAGTCAATATGGAGTTTCCAGCTTTCATGTTCCCGCCCTGATTCTCTCCCTCTTGCTTCTTAAGCAGCCTCAGCTGAGCAATCAGTGCTTCAGAATCAAGCCTGCAGTGAGCCTGTGACCTGACTCCTGGAAAACCTTGGACTTTGTACTCCAGCTATTTCCTACTGAGGAACTTTGGAACACTTGTGGACTCTGGAAACCTGCTATTTGATAAATCCACGTTTGCATGGAATTACGGTAACAGAGAAGAGATCCTGAACCTGTTGTGGAGAGTTATTGCTGAGCTTAAGTTACTCTGGCCTGCTGTGTCTCCTGCTTCTGTACCTGCAAACTGTGTGACCATTTTTGCCACTTGTATGAAGTAATACAAGTCCTTCTATATCAAACCTGTGTCTCATGTGTTTTCCTCGCACCCAAGCACAAGACGCTATATGAACTGTACACCATACATTACAGTTTCTCTGGAAAGTGTAATTCCTTGGTCTCCCAGTTAATCGTAGGATTCTGCGCCTGCAGCCATGGTAGCCCTAGAATAATGGGAAAGTGGGGAGAAGAGATAAGCATAAAAGACATTTTCTCCTGATGATCTTTACCCATAAGGACCCGCAAAGGCTCTGTTTCTTGATCCACTGGTCCAGAAGTCAGTAGAGAGCCATCCACAGTCTCCATCTGTACTGGAGTAGCCTTCTTCACTGAACGTATCCCCTGTTTCAGAGCAAAGGAGATATCCATAAAATTTCCACTTGCTCCTGAGTCGATCATAGCAGAGCTAGACACCCAGACTGAGTCAACCCAGAGTTTGATGGAAAGGAAGCAATGAGAATTGTTTCTTTTACAACTCAGCTGGGACATCGCTGAGGAAACTTGAAAAATTGCAGCGTTTATACCGTCATCGTCCCCAGAACTAACAGAGTTTAAGTCCGAGAAATCAAGATCTCTTGCAGCAGATCTCTCTGGAGCCTGAGGCTCGGACATGACAGAGCTCCTCTCGCAACACTCACAGTGAATGACTGCTGCAGTAGTCTTACGAGAACGGCTGGGGCAGTTTATAATGAAGTGCCCTGACTTACCACAGTAGAAACATAGATTTTCCTTTATACGATGTTCTTTGCGTGCATCACTAACCCGTCTTTGTAAAGAGTCCACCTGCATGGGTTCAGGTTCTGGTTCCCTTGTGATCCTACTCAAAGGTTCCTTAGCTGAGGAGGGAGGTAGGAAAAGGTTAGTGCGATTATTTTCGAACCATCTCTCTTGTCTGCGTTCAGTCAGACGAGCATCAATACGAATACAATAGTTAATAAAGTCACCTAACGCAGTGGGAGGGTCGGCACGAGCAAGTTCAACCTTAATCAGTGGAGACAACCCTTTCCGAAAAATAGATTTCTTAGCGGAAGTGTCCCAAGTGGTATCAAGAGCCCATCTCCTGAAATCCAGGGCATATTCGGCTACTGAACGCTTACCTTGGCGCAAAGTTAACATGGCTGCTTCAGCTGTTACACCTCGATTGGGGTCATCAAACACCTGCCCCATGGCTGAAATAAAAGCATCAATGTGATTCAAACAATCATCCTCAGTCTCAATCAGAGGGTTTGCCCACATCAAAGCCTTATTGGTAAGCAACATGATTATAGTAAGCAGTTTGGATCGTTCAGTGGGAAATTGTGAAGCATGTGCAGAGAAAAATAAATTGCATTGATTAATAAATCCCCTGAATTTCTCACGTTCACCGCCAAAACGAAAAGGAGGTAATTTGGGGATCCCAGAACTCGGGGTTATGGCAGGAGCCTGGGCTCGTTCCTCTAGAGCCTCAATCCTGGCTCGCAATTCCTGGGTAGTCTGTCCAAACACTTGCAAATTATGATTAGTGAGGTCCTGTAGGCTTGCAAAACGGGTTTTTAAAGTCTGTACATCTGAAAGGATTGTATCAGTCACTCCGCAAAGATCCTTTATGCGGGCCTCCATCTTCCAGATCTTTTAAGGCAGAAGTGCTGGAAGAGGAAAGGAAAAAAAAAAAAAAAACAATAGTGTTTACCTGTGGTAACACTCCAGAGTAAAATTTTAAGGGAATGCGCTCACCTGGAATGGTTGTGAGAAGTCACAACCACTGTCATCACATAAGGTATTTAAACGGACATCTGATATCCATAGTCACAGCAGACACGGCTTTCCCAGACCCAGCAGACACTAAACATTGGCTCCTGAATCTTGTCATGTATAGTGTACAGTTCCTATAGCGTCTTGTGCTTGGGTGCGAGGAAAACACAGGAGACATAGGTTGAAATGAAATGACTTGTATTACTTCATACAAGCATGCTGAAAAGTTCACACAGTTTGCAGGAACAGAGTCAGGAGACACAGCAGGCCAGAGTAATTTCAAGCACTACAATAAATCTCCAAAGCAGGTTCAGGATCTCTTCTCTGTACCGTAATTCCTCTGCAAACATGGATTCACCAAACAGCAGGTTTCCAGAGTCCAAAAGTGTTCAAAGGTTCCTCAGTAGGGAATAGCTGGAGTACAAGTTCAAGGTTTCCAGGAGTCAGGTCACAGACTGACTGAGGCTTGATTCAGGAGCACTGATTGTTCAGCTGAGGCTGCTTAAGAAGCAAGAGGGAAGAATCAGGGCGGGAACATGAAAACTGGAACTCCATATTAACTGAGGGCAAGAGCTGCAGAAAGACAGAAAGCAAAATGGCCGACGGAAAACTGAGTTTCAAGGAACATGTCAACAGAGACAAAGAACCTTACATGTTGTGCGACTCACTGCCCAGGGACTGCAACTATCCATTATCACCCCTGCTTCCTTCATATCACGCAACATCTCCTTGGCTTTCTGGTAGTGTGCTGGTGGTATAGGCCTGTACCGTTCTTTAATGGGAGGATGATTGCCTGTAGGGATATGGTGTTGCACTCCCTTAATTGTCCCAAAGTCGAGTGGGTGTTTGCTGAATACCTGTGTGTACTCCTGAACTACTTGATATACTCCTTGTTTCTGGTGGGCTGAAGTGGTGTCCGTCCCGACATGGAGCTGTTGACACCAATCCTCCACCTGGGTGGTCGGACCGTTATCCTCCACTGGTTGTGGGGAGGTTAAGGGCTCCGTTGTGTGAATGGAGTTATTATCCACAGCATGTAACTTAGCAACAGAGGCATAACGTGGTAAATTCACTTCATCTTCTCCCCAGTTGAGAAGACGTACTGGCACCCTCCCATTATGTACCTCCACTACCCTCTTGGCAGTCAAGAGTGTAGGTCTGTGCTCTGAACAATGGGGCTCTACTACTGCTTGGTAGTTCTGTCCTCTCAGACCTATTGCTGCTCTACACCATATAAGCATTTCACTCATTGGGGGTATCACAATGGGGTTCGGGTCTGTTACCCGTACATTACCAATCTCACCACCGGTCAGTTTCACTTGCTGTTGGCACATCAGGGTCCGGATCTCCTTCCGGATCACTCCCTTTTGCCTTGGTCTGGCAACATCGGCGAGCTGTTGGAGTAAAAACACAACCTCCTCCAAACAGTTACTAATAATGTTAGTGCCTAAAACCACATTCAACCCATTTTCCTCATTAACAGTCTTCACTACAAGAAGTCCCTGATCCTTTAGCTCCACTCTGCCCACTTTTACATCTACGTTTTTAGCCCCAAGTAAGTCAAGAGGGAGGCCATTAGAGGCGTATACTGCAAAATCAGGGTTTGGGGGTTGGAGACCATCCATGGACCAGTATCTATTGTAAAGAACATCAGGTATGACGGTTACCTGAGATCCAGTGTCCAGCAGGGCAGGGATTGCGATCCCATCCAGTATGATGGACAGGAATGGTCTTCCTCCCACAAACCTGCGGTTCCAGTCTGAGGGGCCTGAAGAGTCTAGTCCTGGGTGTTGGCCCTCGGACCCAGGATTTGCTCGTTTAAAGGACACCGACGTGCTGGGTGACCTTCTCTGTGGCAGCGGTAGCAGATGATCTCTCGGCGAGGATGATGCTGGTCGCGGGTCCTTCCAGGGGGTGGCGTTGTCCTCCTCCGGTGGGGCGATGTCCTCCTTCTCCTCCGGTTCATCCAGGGGACATCCTCTGGGCAGTCAGCTAGCAGGATCTTTCCTCCTTCCTCAGTTGCAGGGCACTCATTACAGTGGCCAGGTTTTTGGTCAGCCGGCGCACTTCTGAGCGCAGACAGTCCTGCTCAGTAGGGGGCGCCACCTGCGTTTTGGCTTCCGCAACCAGGGGGGAAAAGGTGGATGCTGCTGGCTTTAGAGTGGCTTCACTCGTGTGACACTGGGTTGCCATCTCGGGTGTTTCCAGGGGTCGCAGTCCTTTTATAGCCATATCCTTAAGGGCATCGAAGGTAGCGTCAGGATGATCCAAGGACCACCAGTGCACAGTTCTGCTTTCAGCTTGGGACCTCAGTCCCCGTACAAATTGTTCCTTTAACATGTTGTTTTCATTGAGGACACTTATGAGGTTAACCTGTTTGAGAGCTCGCAGGGCCCCCTGTAGTCGACAGGCATAGTCCCTAATACTGTCATCTGGTTTCTGGGAGCATTGGTAAAATCTCATCCGGAGATCTGTTTCAGTGCGGTCCTCAAAGATAGTCTGTACCTTTAAGAAAATTGCAAGCACTGATTCCTGGTCTGCAGCTGTCCAAGTCTCTACTTCTCTCTCTGCAGCACCAGTCAGTTGTCCCACTACCACTGCAGCTCTCTGCTTTTCTGACATAGGGTACATGTCCATTATACTACATATTTTGCTCTTGAATCCTGACAGGGTGTCTGGCTTGCCGCTGTACTGAGGGAGCCACTTTGCTCCAGGCAGGTATGGTAGGGTCAGCGGTACTATCGGGGCCACAGGACCAGGTGAGGGGCCAGCATTTCTAGCCTGTGCGGAAGCGCCGAGGGGTAAGTCATTGAGGCGGCCAGCCTGGGCCGCGCTGTCGGCTTGCTGCTGCGACATGTCTGCGCCCCCCTAGTTAAGCGTGGCCTACCTTCTCCTGTAGGCCGCAGCTTCCTCCGGTCCCAGTAGTGAGAAGGACCTGCGTCGCCGGCGCTCTGACGTCAGAGCGTTCACTGAAGCTCTCCGCAGGACCTGCCGCCGCGTCAGCGTTGGGGGCGTGTCCAGGACTCAGCGCGCTTTCTGCAGGTACGCCCCCTCCTCTTTGCGCTGTAGCACTGTAAATGGCGGGCAATGGCGGGCAACCTTCACCACTGTATGCGACAGTCTTTTAGTGAGGCACACAGTACCGGTGGCAACGAGCACAAGTTACTCCGTTGCTGCAGGGCACGCAATCCTGTTCGTGACGCCAGACAGAGATGAGTTGCCCTCCAGAGCAATGGGAACTCGGATCTGAGCCTATAGACTACTATGGGGGATGTCACGGCAACACAGCTCAGTCCGTGGCTCTGGTGCTCACCCTTTAATGTGGGATATTTACAGGTGAATTGAATATTGGAATGGGGATTCGTGACGCCACCTGTGGTACCTGGTCAGGGTGACCAGCGCTGCTATGCAGATCCACTGAAGGGTTAATATTGTGCAGCTAGATGTTAAGCCTTCCACAAGTAAGGCTGAGTCCTCCAGGGCAGAAGTGCAGGGGTGCAGGACAGACGGGGACCCGGCAGTTAGGGGTAATAAGGTAGACGCACACATAAGTCACTTTGGTACCTTTACTGAAGATGTTGCAGGCACTCCCCGGAGCACTGTAGGGTGAAGGGTGCACACTCAGATTCCTCCACTGAGTAGGTGTGTGGCCTCCTGTTCTCTGCCTTTTTGTAATGAAGTCTTGGCCTGCGTGTAGCTGGGCCTAGCTTAGTCTCCGTCTTGTACCTGTCTGACCTTGTGGTTGGACCTTCTCTCTGAAAGGACAGGGTCAATTATGGCGGATCCTGCCAGACTCCGTCCTCCTGATCCTGCTACGTATCAGCTCTGTGGTACTCCTGGGACTTGTAGTCCTCCAGGAACTCCGGTGTTCTCCTAATGGGTCGTGGAGATCCCTATAGGCTCGGACTCCGGTGTCCGGTAATACTTGCTGAGGTGAGCTATGAAGGCTCCTCTGTCTCATTAACTTTCCACCCGCCTTCGGCCTACCTGGATCCTCACACGATCACACACTGGCAGTTGATGGGCTGCCTCTTCACCGCTCTCTAAGCGTCGGCAAGCTTCTCTCACTGAGCTGCACTCCTAGCTTCAGCTCTGACTAGGCTGGAGTGGTTTCTGTTCCACCCTTTACTAGACTACACTCTCTATTGAACTGAATAGCTCTGCAGCCTCTCTAATCTCAGCTCTGCACTTCACCTTACTGCAGACTGACTGAGCTCTCTGAGGTGACTGCCTTGAGTGGCTTCACTGGCTGAATGCCTTGAATGACTCACGTTTCTGTGTTCACTCTGCTTTTGTATGTCTAAACAGCTCCCTCTGGTGGTCTTTGGGATAAGTGAACGTGTGTGAATGTGCATAATGACCTCTAGTGGTATATTCTTTCAGTGCACCATTCTGGAAGATATGGATCCAGTCGCAGCTGGGCTCCACAGGAACAGGAGAAATTAGACCCCCAAAGTTGTTGTGCAATTTTTCCTGAGTACGCTGAAACCCCATATGTTGGGGTAAACCAATGTTTGGGCATATGTCGGGGCTCGGAATGGAGGGAGCACTGTTTGACTTTTTGAACGCAAAATTGGCTGGAATAAATGGTGGCGCCATGTCGCGTTTGGAGACCCCTGATGTGCCTAAATAGTGGAAACCCCTCAATTCTAACTCCAACCCTAACCCCAACACATCCCTAACCCCAACACACCCCTAACCCCAATCCCAACCCTAACCATAACCCTAACCCCAACACCCCTAACCCTAATCCCAACCCTAACCATAACCCTAACCCCAACACACCCCTAACCCTAATCCCAACCCTAACCATAACCCTAACCCCAACACACCCCTAACCCTAATCCCAACCCTAACCATAACCCTAACCCCAACACACCCCTAACCCTAATCCCAACCCTAACCATAACCCTAACCCCAACACACCCCTAACCCCAACACACCCTTAACCCTAATCCCAACCCTAACCCTAATGGAAAAATTAAAAAACATTTTCTTTATTTTATTATTTGTCCCTACCTATGGGAGTGATAAAGGGAGAGTTTATTTACTTTTTTTTATTTTGATCACTGTGAGAGTTTATTACAGTGATCAAAATAAATGAATGGAATCTGCTAGCCGGCGGGCGCACTGCACATGCGCCTGCCATTTTGCAAGATGGCGGCGCCCATGAAGTATCCGGGAGGGACACAGGGACATCATAGGTCCCGGGGGAGGTGAGCAGTTAGTGACAGCGGCAACCGATCACCGCCATCAATTGGCGACGGAGGCCGATCGCCCCTGTCACTCGGTGTGGGGGGGGTTCGGATCTCGGTCTCCAGCCATGGCTGATGCTATTGCAGCATCGCCCATGGTTGGATTGTAATATTTCACCAAATTTCATTGGTGAAATATTACAAATTGCTCTATTTGGCTGTTTCACTTTTAACAGCCAATCAGAGCGATCGTAGCCACGTGTGTGGGGGGGTTAAGCGACCACCCCTGTGGTGAAGTACAAAGGGTCTTGTGCCGGCGGGTCGGGTGACCTTTCAGTGACCCCGCAGGAACGCGATCCTTTCATGACACGGCATATGCGTCACAGGTCGGACTGGCACCGACTTTCATGACGCATACGCTGTGTCTAAGGTCGGGAAGGGGTTAACTTGTAAGAAACTGTGTTGATTTGTCTCAGTACTTCAAAAGGTCCAATGAAGCGAGGATCCAGTTTGTAGGAGGGCATTTTTAGGTGGATGTACCTGGAGGAAAGCCACACTTTATCTCCGGGTAGATAAGTAGGAGCATCCAGGCGTCTTTTGTCCGCATGCTTCTTCATACGCCGTGAAGCCTCCTCCAAGGCGACTTTAGTGTCCCTCCACACTTTCGAGAATTCTTTAGCAAAGGAATCGGCTGCAGGGACTCCAGAAGGTCCAGAGATAGGATGCGGAATTCCAGGTTGCAGCCCAAACACCACCTGAAAGGGAGATTTTCCAGATGATTCGCTCACTTGTTTATTATATGAGAATTCTGCCCACGGCAGCTGTGTAGCCCAGCTGCGCTTGGAGCCACATGTCCCAGGAGGATGCACGTACCTGATATTCATTCACCTTCACTATTCTCTAGAGCCACCAGAGGGAGCCCTTTTGCAGTATATATAGGGTAGTGAAGGTGAGTCGCTCGGCCAGGGCTTGTGGGGTACTCGGCACCGAGCCCGTTCACTTCAATGGGGGGATGTCACGGGTTGCGCAGCTCGGTCCGTGGCCCTGGGCGCTCACTAAAAGGGGAATATTTACAGGGGATTATAGGTTTGTAGAAATGTTCGTGACGCCACCTGTGGTTCCTGGTCAGGATGACCAGCGCTGCAGGGTAGATCCTCTGAGGGGTTGTTACTGGGCAGCAAGGTGTTAAGTCTTCCACAGGCAAGACTGATCCCTCAGGGTATATGGCGGTGTAGGGGTGCAGGAGCAATAAGGCAGACACACACAAGAAAGTCTCTTTCTGTACCTTTACTGATGGTAGATGCAGGCACGTCCCGGGAAGCTGTCAGGGTGGAGGATGCACTTCCAGTAATCCCACTGAGTAGGTGTAGGGCCTCCGTACTCCTGTATGTGTGTGTGAGTTTCTGACTTGTATGAAACGAAGTCTAACTCTGTCTTCTTCGTATACGCCCGGCTGACGTTGTGGTGAGGTCTTCTTGTGGACAGAACAGTGTCTCTGTATGCAGGGCCCTGCTAGACTCCGGATTCCTGGCCTCGGTTACGTATCAGCACTGCTGGGCCCCTGCGACATGAAGTCCCACAGGGTCTCCGGTTTCTCCTACTAGTCGTGTAGATGCTAGCAAACTCGGACCCGCCGTCCGGTAGTGCAGAGTAGAGGTAAGCGATCAATGCTGTTTCAACCTCCGTTACTCTCTTTCTTTTTTCCACTTGCCTTTCGTCCTACTCTCACCTTTAACATAAGCACACACTAGCAGCAGATGGCAATTTCTCCTTCTCTTCACCGCTCTCAAAGCGTCGGCACACTCGCTCACTCTAAATACCTCAGTTGACTCAGTCTTACAACACTGCAGTTCCCTTTCCTTCACTTCCTTCTGAGGCTCTGTCCGAAGTAGCTATCAGGACCTTCCGTCAGACTGATCTATGCTCACTTCGAGTGTCACTTTCCACTTTCCTAGGGAACTATCAGTCTGCACGTTCTGAGGTGACTTTCCTCTCTGCTCATCTGAGGTAACACCAACAACTAGCTAACGTTCAGCTAGACTGCCTTCATCTGACTGCCGTCTCTCTCCACTACCCTTATATATCTCTAGATACTCTCCAAGGGCTCCCTCTGGTGGCTCCAGGGAATAGTGAAGGTGTGAATGAATATCAGGTGTTGTGAATAGGCTGGAAATGAGTTCTGAGCAGAAGCTCCCTCTGGTGGTTACAAACGGTACTGGACTGTCCAGTGAAGATTGTGAGGAATGGGAATCAGGTGTTACTGACTGGTCTTATATAAGGGAGTCGCCTTCCCATCAGGGTTGCCGGTGATCAATTGTTCTGGTCTCAATCCTTGATTCCTGTTTCCTTGGTAGCCTGCTGTGTCGTGTCTGAATCTCCTGCTAACAGATAAGACATTTTCTTCTTTTTGTTTTTGTGCTTGATTTTTGCATTTTGTCCTGCACTTCTGTGGGGGCCTTCAGGGTCCCTTCTGGGGGCCTTTGCCCTCTCAGTTCAGTTCAGCCACTGATGTTTGTACATTTGCTTTTTCCAGTTTTTTCAGTGGCTGCTGTTTTGTTTTTGGTTACACCAGAGAACTAATTTAGGTGGTAGAGGTCGTGTGATCTCAGGTGTTTTTGAAATTAGTAGAGTTGGTGCTTTTCAGGGTTTTTTGGGATTGCAGTAAGTGCCCTTCCTATCCTTTTCTATTTAGTAAGTTTGGGCCCCAACGTTTGCTCATACTATTTTCTGTCTGTGTCAGTATTTCTTCTTGTCTAACCGCCATTACATGTTTGGGGGCTTTCTATGTTCTTTGGGGATCTGCTCCGGGGCAGATAGCTTTCCTCGTTCTATCTTTAGGTGTAGTTAGTTTCTCAGGCTGTGACGAGGCGTCTAGGACCAACTTAGGAACGCTCCACGGCTGCCTCTAGTTGTGGTGGTTAGTCAGGGTACTGCAATATCATAGTTTCCAACTGCTCTGGTGTATTTCCTTTTTTGCCTGCTCTCCTCAGCTACCAAATCATAACAGTATCACCGGCCCAAACTGAAAATTATATGGTACTCACAGAAGGGAAAAATATTGTGGAAAGAAAAAAGTTGTCAGAGTTGTCAGAGATTTTTTTTTTTTTTTTTTCTGTTTGTTGCATTTTTTTTCCCTCTGTATCTCTGGGTGCTGAGGAGGATTTTTTTTTCTCTCTCAATGGAGTTTGCACAGTTGTCTGGCCGTGTGGATCGGCTTGCCACTGAGGTTCGGAGTATTGCTGCATATCTTGCTAGGTTGCCTGTTGTGGAACCCAGGATTCCCATGCCAGATTTGTTTTTAGGGGATCGAGCTAAGTTTCTGAATTTCAAAAATAACTGTAAATTGTTTTTTGCCTTAAAATCTAAGTCCTCAGGGAACGCAGCGCAGCAGGTTCAAATTGTCATCTCTCTCCTGCGCGGCGACCCTCAGGATTGGCTTTTTCCCTGACACCTGGGGATCCTGTTTTGAGTGATGTTGATGCGTTTTTTCAGGCTTTGGGGTTATTGTACGATGAGCCTAATGTCACTGATCAAGCTGAAAAAACTTTGTTGGCATTAAGTCAGGGGCTTGAGGACGCTGAGTTATACTGTCAGAGATTCCGTAAGTGGGCAGTCCTGACCAAATGGAATGACGACGCTTTGGCAGCTCTTTTTCGGAAGGGACTGTCAGATAATATAAAGGATGTTATGGTGGGATTCCCTGTTCCCTCTGGTCTCAATGATTCTATGTCATTAGCGATTCAAATTGACAGACGTTTGCGTGAGCGGAAAGGTATGCGTGGATAATGTTGCCTTGTGAACCTGCTTCTGAATCCATGCAGTGTGATAGAGTGGTTTCTGGGGCACAGCGTCATGAATTTCGAAAGCGCAATGGGTTATGTTTCTACTGTGGTGATGCCTCTCATGCTATTTCAGTCTGCCCTAAGCGGGGAAGACGTTTTGCACGCTCAGTTGTCTTGGGTAGTGTTCAGACTAAGTTTTTATTAACTGTTACCCTGATATGCTCTCTGTCCTCATTTTCTGCTCAGGCTTTTGTTGATTCTGGAGCAGCTATTAACCTGATGGATTTGATTTTGCTAAACGTTGTGGATTTCCCTTGATACCCCTACGGAAGTCTATTCCCCTACTGGGGATCGATTCTACCCCTTTGGCTGAGAATAAACCTCAGTTCTCTACTCAGGTGATAATGAGGGTAGAACCTGATCATCAGGAGAGTTGCAAATTTTTGGTTCTGTATAATCTGCATGACATTATCGTACTGGGTTTCCCTTGGTTACAGTCTCATAATCCTGTTTTGGATTGGAAATCTGTGTCTGTTACCAGTTGGGGCTGCCAATGTGTTAATACCAACACTCCTGTTTTTTCTGCCTCCCCCCAGGCTCAGGATGTTCCTGACTTTTTGATTGATTTTTCTGATGTGTTTAGCGAAAGTAAATCTGCATCCTTACCTCCCCATAGGAGCTATGACTGCGCTATTGAATTAGTGCTTGGTAGTAAATTCCCTAAAGGTCGCCTTTTTAAACTTGTCTGTACCTGAACATGACGCTATGCGGTCTTATATCAAGGAGTCATTGGAGAAGGGTCATATCAGACCATATTCTTCACCCTTAGGTGCCGGTTTTTTCTTTGTGGCCAAAAAGGATGGTTCATTAAGGCCGTGTATTGATTATCGTCTCTTGAACAATATTACTGTGAAATATCAATATCCGTTACCCTTGATCTCTGATCTGTTTTCCAGGGTGAAAAACGCTACTTGGTTTACCAAGCTTGACCTCAGGGGGGCATATAACCTTATTCGCATTAAGCACGGGGATGCATGGAAGACGGCATTTAATACCCTGAAGGGCATTTTGAGTACCTTGTGATGCCCTTTGGGCTCACTAATGCTCCTTCTGTCTTCCAGTCCTTCATGAATGACATTTTCAGGGATTTTGTGGATAAATTTCTGATTGTTTATTTGGATGATATCTTGATTTTTTCCAATGACTGGGACTCTCATGTAGAACATGTTCGGACTGTGTTCCAGATTTTGAGAGAGAATGCTCTGTATGTGAAGGGATCAAAGTGTCTTTTTGGCGATCAGAGGATCTCATTTCTGGGATTCATTTTGTCCCCATCTGTTATTGAAATGGACCCGGTCAAAGTTCAGGCCATCTGTGATTGGGTCCAACCTACTTCATTAAAGGCTCTTCAAAGATTCTTGGGTTTTGCCAATTTTTATCGTAAATTATTGGTAATTTCTCTGTTATTGTTAAACCATTAACTGATTTGACCAAAAGGGTTCTGATGTGGTGAATTGGCCTCCTGAGGCAGTCTCTGCATTTCAGGAACTTAAGCAGAGATTCACTTCTGCTCCTGTTCTACGGCAGCCTGATGTTTCTCTACCATTTCAGGTGGAGGTGGATGCCTCTGAAATTGGGGCAGGTGCCGTTTTGTCCCAAAGAGATCCAGAGACCTCTAAAAGTAACCCTTGTGCCTTTTTCTCTCGAAAATTTTCTCCCACTGAACGTAATTATGACGTGGGTAATCGGGAGTTATTAGCCATGAAGTGGGCTTTTGAAGAGTGGAGACATTGGCTGGAGGGAGCCAAACATCAGGTGGTGGTCCTTACTGACCATAAGAATCTGGTTTATCTGGAATCTGCCAAGCGACTCAATCCTAGACAGGCCAGGTGGGCCTTGTTTTTCACACGTTTTAATTTTGTGGTTTCTTTCTTCCTGGCACTAAGAATGTTAAGGCGGATGCCCTCTCGAGGAGTTTCCTTGCGGACTCTCCTAAGTTATCTGATCCTTCTGTTATTTTGAAAGAGGGTGTAGTTCTTTCCGCCATCTCGCCCAATTTGAGACTGGCTCTGGAGGGGTGTCAGGAGGATAAGCCCGAGCGCTGCCCTGTTGGGAAATTGTTTGTCCCGGACCAGTGGAAAAAGAGTGTAATGTCTGAGATTCATTGTTCCGCGTTGGCCGGTCATCCCGGAATTTTTGGTACCAGAGACTTGGTTAGTCTGTCCTTTTGGTGGTCTACCTTGTCTCGTGATGTCAGGGAGTTTGTGCAGTCCTGCGGGACTTGCTCTCGCTCCAAGCCTTGCTCTCGTTCTAGTGGTTTGTTGATGCCATTACCTGTGCCCAAGAGACCATGGAACCATATCTCTATGGATTTCATTTCCGACCTCCCTGTTTCTCAGAGAATGACCGTCATCTGGGTGATTTGCGATAGGTTTTCCAAGATGATACATCTTGTGCCATTACCTAAGTTGCCTTCTCCTCTGAATTGGTGCCTTTGTTCCTTCAGCACGTGGTTCGTTTACACCGCATTCCTGAGAACATTGTGTCTGACAGAGGAGTCCAGTTTGTTTCCAGATTTTGGAGGACCTTTTGTTCTAAAATTGGTGTTCAATTGTCTTTCTCCTCGGCGTTTCATCCTCAGACCAATGGTCAAACTGAGAGAACAAACCAGACATTGGACACTTATCTAAGATGCTTTGTGTCTGCTGATCAGGATGACTGGGTCTCTTTTTTGCCTTTGGCTGAGTTTGCTCTTAATAATAGGGCTAGCTCTGCCACTTTGATGTCTCCATTTTTCTGTAATTCTGGGTTTCACCCTCGATTTTCTTCAGGACAGACGGAGGCTTCTGTCTGTCCAGGTGTTGACTCTGTTGTGGAGCGTATGCAGCAGATTTGGGACCAGGTAGTGGAGAGGTTGTCCCTCTCTCAGAAGAGGGCCCAGCGGTTTGCTAACCGGCATAGGACTGATGGTCCTCGGTTTGAAGTGGGGGATTGGTCTGGTTGTCCTCAAGAAATATTCCTATGAGAGTGGCATCTCCTAAATTTAAGCCTAGTGTAAGGTTCTTTGTCTCTGTTGACATGTTCCTTGAAACTCAGTTTTCCGTCGGCCATTTTGCTTTCTGTCTTTCTGCAGCTCTTGCCCTCAGTTAATATGGAGTTTCCAGTTTTCATGTTCCCGCCTGATTCTTCCCTCTTGCTTCTTAAGCAGCCTCAGCTGAACAATCAGTGCTCCTGAATCAAGCCTCAGTCAGTCTGTGACCTGACTCCTGGAAGCCTTGGACTTGTACTCCAGCTATTCCCTACTGAGGAACCTTGGAACACTTTTGGACTCTGGAAACCTGCTGTTTGGTGAATCCATGTTTGCAGAGGAATTACGGTACAGAGAAGAGATCCTGAACCTGCTTTGGAGATTTACTGTAGTGCTTGAAGTTACTCTGGCCTGCTGTGTCTCCTGTCGCTGTTCCTGCAAACTGTGTGAACTTTTCAGCATGCTTGTATGAAGTAATACAAGTCATTTCATTTCAACCTGTGTCTCCTGTGTTTTCCTCGCACCCAAGCACAAGACGCTATAGGAACTGTACACTATACATGACAAGATTCAGGAGCCAATGTTTAGTGTCTGCTGGGTCTGGGAAAGCTGTGTCTGCTGTGACTGTGGATATCAGATGTCCGTTTAACCCCTTAACGACCGCCGATACGCCTTTTAACGGCGCGTCATTAAGGGTACTTAAACCACAGCGCCGTTAATTAACGGCGCTGTGGAAAAAGTGAATAGCGCCCCCCAGAGGCGCATTTTCTCCGGGTTCTCGGCTACCGGGGGTAGCCGAGACCCCAGAGAACATGAATCGGGTCGGTTTTTACCGACACCGATGTTGCGATCGCCGTTATTAACCCTATAACGGCGACCGCAACAAAAAAAAAAAAAGTTGTGCCATTTAATTTCTCTGTCCTCTGATGTCATCGGACATCAGAGGACAGAGAAAAAGGGTCCCCGGGACCCCCATGTGGCCCCCGATGTCCTGTATGTGGCCCCAGGGCCCTCCGGTGTCCCCCGGGGCCGGCGCGATGAAGAAAATGGCGGGCGCATGCTCAGTGTGCCCGCCGCTATGTGCCGCTGTGTCCTGGGGGGGATGGGCAAATATTCTCTGGGGTCTCGGCTACCGGGGGTAGCCGAGACCCCAGAGAACATGATCCGGGTCGGTATTCACCGATCCCGGTGTTGCGATCGCATCTATGCAAGCATAGATGCGATCGCAAAAAAAAAAAAAAAAAAAAAAATGATTTCTCTCCCCTCTGATGTGATCGCACATCAGAGGGGAGAAAATGAGGGTCCCCCGGTCCCCGATCGCCCCCCGTATACTTACCGGTGTCCTCCGTCCTCCCGCAGGCCCCAGGATCCCGGCGTCTTCTTCCTGCAAAAAAAAATGGCGGGCGCATGCGCAGTGCGCCCGCCGATCTGCTTGGCGGCAGATTCAAAAATGATTTCATTCATTCTCCAGAAAGTGCATTTTGATCACTGTGATAAACTATCACAGTGATCAAAATAAAAAAAACAGTACATAACCCCCCATTTATCACCCCCTTAGTTAGGGACATATAATAAAAAAATAGAAATTATATTTATTTCATTTTTCTGTTAGGGTTAGGGTTATAATTAGGGTTAGGGTTATAATTAGGGTTAGGGTTATAATTAGGGTTAGGGTTAGCATTAGGGTTAGGGTTATAATTAGCGTTAGGGTTAAGCCGGGTTCATACTGCGTTATGGCAGTCCGTTAGATGGACTGTGTTTCACCGCGGTATAACGCGGTGTAACGCAGTCCGTTAACGCTGCCATTCACCCCCATTTGAGGGCGCATCGCGACGTATGCCGTAAAGCGGGATGCGTTTGCGACGTGCCATCATTCAGTGACGGAGCCTCGGACGCGGGCTGCAGCGTCTGGGCTCCGTCACCGCTAGCGCAGATGAATCATCTGCTGATTCCTCTGCGCTAGCGGGTATAGCATAACGCGATCGTGTTATGCTATACCGTTACCAGCCCGTCAACGCTATGTGTTGAACGGGCTGGTAAAACGCAAAATGAACCTAGCCTTAGGGTTAGGGTTATAATTAGGGTTATAATTAGGGTTAAGGTTACAATTAGGGTTAGGGTTAAAATTAGGGTTATGGTTACAATTAGAGTTAGGGTTACAATTAAGGTTAGGGTTACAATTAGGGTTGGGATTTAGGTTAGATTTAGGGTTGGGATTAGGGTTAGGGGTGTGTTGGGGTTAGGGTTGGAGCTAGAATTGAGGGATTTCCACTATTTAGGCACATCAGGGGGTCTCCAAACACGACGTGGCGTTCAAAAAGTCAAATGGCGCTCCCTCCCTTCCGAGCCCTGCCGTGCGCCCAAACAGTGGTTTACCCCAACATATGGGGTATCAGCGTACTCAGGACAAATTGCACACCAATTTTGGGGTTCTAATTTCTCCTGTTACCCTTGGGAAAAAAAAAATAGCTGGCTAAAAAAATCATTTTTGAGAAAAAAAAAGATTTTTTATTTTCACAGCTCTGCGTTTATAAATTTCTGTGAAACACTTGGGGGTTCAAAGTGCTCACCACACATCTAGATAAGTTCCTTAAGGGGTCTAGTTTCCAAAATGGGGTCACTTGTGGGGGGTTTCCACTGTTTAGACACATCAGGGGGTCTCCAAACACGACATGGCTTTCAAAAAGTCAAATGTCGCTCCCTCCCTTCCGAGCCCTGCCGTGCGCCCAAACAGTGGTTTACCCCAACATATGGGGTATTAGCGTACTCAGGACAAATTGCACACCGATTTTGGGATTCTAATTTCTCCTGTTACCCTTGGGAAAATAAAAAATAGCTGGCTAAAAAAAACATTTTTGAGAAAAAAAATGATTTTTCATTTTCACGGCTCTGCGTTTATAAATTTCTGTGAAGCACTTGGGGGTTTAAAGTGCTCACCACACATCTAGATAAGCTCCTTGGGGGGTCTAGTTTCCAAAATGGTGTCACTTGCAGGGGGTTTCTACTGTTTAGGTACATCAAGGGCTCTGCAAACACAACATGACCCCCGCAGAACATTCCATCAAAGTCTGCATTACAAAATGGCGCTCCTTCCCTTCCAAGCACTCCCATGCGCCCAAACAGTGGTTTCACCCCACATATGGGGTATCAGCGTACACAGGAAAAATTGCACAACAACTTTTTGGGTCCAATTTCTCCTGTTACCCTTGGGAAAATAAAAAAAATAGCGGGCTAAAGAATCATTTTTGAGGAAAAAAATGATTTTTTATTTTCACGGCTCTACGTTTATTAATTTCTGTGAAGCACTTGGGGGTTCAAAGTGCTCACCACACATCTAGATAAGTTCCTTAAGGGGTCTAGTTTCCAAAATGGTGTGATTTGTGGGGGATTTCGACTGTTTAGGCGTATCAGGGGCTCTCCAAACGCGACATGGCGTCCAATTTCAATTCCAGCCAATTTTGGTTTGAAACAGTCAAACGGCGCTCCTTCACTTCCAAGCCCTGCCGTACGCCCAAACAGTGGTTTACCCCCACATATGGGGTATCGGCATGCTCAGGACAAATTGCACAAAAACTTTTGGGGTCTTGTTACCCTTGGGAAAATAAAAATTGGGGTGAACAGATCGTTTTTGTGGAAAAAATATGATTTTTTATTTTCACGGTTCTATGTTATAAACTTCTGTGAAGCACTTGGAGGTTCAAAGTGCTCACCACACATCTAGATAAGTTCCTTAGGGGGTCTAATTTCCAAAATAGGGTCACTTGTGGGGGGTTTCCACTGTTTAGACACATCAGGACCTCTACAAACACGACATGACGTCCAGACAATTCTGCGCTGAAAAAGTCAAACGGCGCTCCTTCCCTTCCAAGCTCTGCCTTGCACCCAAACAATGGTTTACCCCACATATGGGGTATCAGAATGCTCAGGACAAATTGCACAAAAACTTTTGGGGTCTTGTTACCCTTGGGAAAATAAAAATTGGGGTGAAAAGATTGTTTTTGTGGAAAAAATATGATTTTTTATTTTCACTGTTCTATGTTATAAACTTCTGTGAAGCACTTGGAGGTTCAAAGTGCTCACCACACATCTAGATAAGTTCCTTAGGGGGTCTAGTTTCCAAAATGGGGTCACTTGTGATGGGTTTCCACTGTTTAGACACATCAGGACCTCTACAAACGCGACATGGCGTCCAGCCAATTCTGCGTTGAAAAAGTCAAATGTCGCTCCTTCCCTTGCAACCTCTGCCGTGCGCCCAAAAAGTGGTTTACCCCCACATATGGGGTATCGGCTTAATCAGGAGAAATTGCACAACAAATTTTGTGGTTCATTTTTTCTTTTAACAGTTGTGAAAATAAAAAAAATAGGTTCCGAAGTAAAGTTTTTGCAAAAAAAGTTAAATGTTAATTTTTTCCTTCCACATTGCTTCAGTTCCTGTGAAGCACGTAAAGGGTTAATAAACTTCTTGAATGTGGTTTTGAGCACCTTGAGGGGTGCAGTTTTTAGAATGGTGTCACTTTTGGCTATTTTCTATCATATAGACCCCTAAAAGTGACTTCAAATGTGAGGTGGTCCCTAAAATAAAAATGGTGTTGTAAAAATGAGAAATCGCTGGTCAACTTTTAACCCTTATAACTTCGTAACAAAAAAAAATTTTGGTCCCAAATTGTGCTGATGTAAAGTAGACATGTGGGAAATGTTATTTATTAAGAAAATTTGTGTGACATATCTCTCTTATTTAAGGGCATAAAAATTTAAAGTTTGAAAATTGTTAAATTTTCAAAATTTTCGCCATATTTCCATTTTTTTCATAAATAAACACAAGTCATATCAAAGAAATTTTACCACTAACGTGAAGTACAATATGTCACGAAAAAAACATTCTCAGAATCAGCTGGATTCGTTAAAGCGTTCCAGAGTTATAACCTCATAAAGTGACAGTGGTCAGAATTGTAAAAATTGGCCCGGTCATTAAGCTGCAAAATGGCTCTGTCACTAAGGGGTTAATACCTTATGTGATGACAGTGGTTGTGACTTCTCACAACCATTCCAGGTGAGCGCATTCCCTTAAAATTTTACTCTGGAGTGTTACCACAGGTAAACACTATTGTTTTTTTTTTTTTCCTTTCCTCTTCTCCTTCCAGCACTTCTGCCTTAAAAGATCTGGAAGATGGAGGCCCGCATAAAGGAACTTTGCGGAGTGACTGATACAATCCTTTCAGATGTACAGACTTTAAAAACCCTTTTGCAAGCCTACAGGACCTCACTAATCATAATTTGCAAGTGTTTGGACAGACTACCCAGGAATTGCGAGCCAGGATTGAGACTCTAGAGGAACGAGTCCAGGCTCCTGCCATAACCCCAAGTTCTGGGATCCCCAAATTACCTCCTTTTCGTTTTGGCGGTGAACGTGAGAAATTCAGGGGATTTATTAATCAATGCAATTTATTTTTCTCTGCACATGCTTCACAATTTCCCACTGAACGATCCAAAGTGCTTACTATAATCATGTTGCTTACCAATAAGGCTTTGATGTGGGCAAACCCTCTGATTGAGACTGAGGATGATTGTTTGAATCACCTTGATGCTTTTATTTCAGCCATGGGGCAGGTGTTTGATGACCCCAATCGAGGTGCAACAGCTGAAGCAGCCATGTTAACTTTGCGCCAAGGTAAGCGTTCAGTAGCCGAATATGCCCTGGATTTCAGGAGATGGGCTCTTGATACCACTTGGGACACTTCCGCTAAAAAATCTATTTTTCGGAAAGGGTTGTCTCCACTGATTAAGGATGAACTTGCTCGTGCCGACCCTCCCACTGCGTTAGGTGACTTTATTAACTATTGTATCCGTATTGATGCTCGTCTGACTGAACGCAGACAAGAGAGATGGTTCGAAAATAATCGCACTAACCTTTTACTACCTCCCTCCTCAGCTAAGGAACCTTTGAGTAGGATCACAAGGGAACCAGAACCTGAACCCATGCAGGTGGACTCTTTACAAAGACGGGTTAGTGATGCACGCAAAGACCATCGTAACCTTGAATTTATCAGGTCGGCTAAGTGCCTGACTCCTCGCCAGGCTCGCTGGAATCTTTTCCTAAACCAATTTAATTTTGTAATTTCTTATAGACCAGGATCGCGCAATGGAAAGGCTGATGCACTCTCTAGGATTCATTCAGCAGAGACACGTCCACTTACTCCTCCTAAGACTATTCTTCCTGACTCTAGATTCCTGGGAGTGATTCATAATCAAGACCTACTTAAGGACATCAAGGAAGCATACCATGCGGATTCTTTGTTGGCTCAACCCCAAGGGACGTAAGTCTTGTCTTTAAGAATGGTGTGTGGATTCAGGGACAACGTCTGTATATACCTGAAACAGTCAGATTGAGAGTATTGCAACTCATCCACGATTCCAAGATAGCCGGGCATAGGGGAATTCTAAAGACACAAGAATTTCTTTCTCGTTTCTTTTGGTGGCCCACTTACAGGAAAGATGTCTTAAACTATGTCACTTCATGTGAAGTCTGTGCAAGATGCAAAACACCTCGCTCCTCACCAACTGGTCTGTTGCAACCTCTTCCCACCCCGTCCCGCCCGTGGGGATCCATTTCTATGGACTTCATTGTGGAGTTACCAACCTCTCAAGGGAAGAACACCATTCTAGTGGTGGTTGACCGTCTAACAAAGGCAGCTCATTTTATCCCTTGTGTCGGCTTACCCACTGCAAAACAGACATCAGACTTGATGATTAAGAATGTGTTTCGCTTACATGGAGTACCGGATGAGGTCATTTCGGATCGAGGGGTGCAATTCACTTCAAGGTTTTGGCAAAATTTCTGTGCAGCATTGGACATTAAAGTAAACCTTTCTTCTGCATTTCATCCCAGACTAATGGACAGACAGAACGAACCAATCAGACCCTGGAGCAGTATCTCCGCTGTTTTATCTGCCACCTACAGGATGATTGGGTGGATCTACTTCCACTGGCTGAGTTCTCTTATAACAACTCTGAGAGCGCATCCACTAAGCAGTCTCCTTTTTACTCCAATCTAGGTTATCATCCTAACATTCTTCCTCGATTTCCCATAGATACGCCCTTGCCGGCAGTGGCTGAAAGAATCACTTCTTTACAAAAGAATATGGATCTTCTAAAGGAAAATCTAGAATTGGCTCAGGAAAGGTACAAGAAAGCAGCAGATAAATTTCGTAAACCTGCACCAGCTTTCAAGGTAGGAGATTTGGTCTGGCTGTCAACCAGAAATCTTAAGTTAAGGATTCCATCGTCTAAATTGGGACATAAGTACATTGGACCTTATAAGATCAATAAGATTATAAGTGCTGTTGCTTGTTGTCTTCAACTGCCCAGAACTATGAGAATCCACCCTGTCTTTCATGTATCCCTACTAAAGGCTGCAACACCCAATACGTTTCCTGGACGTTCTTCTCCTTGCCCTGACCCAGTGCTGGTCGATGGTCAGGAAGAATTTATGGTGGAAAGGATTCTAGATTCCAGGTTGTACAGAAATCAGTTGCAATATTTGATTAAATGGCAGGGCTACCCAGTGGAGGACAACTCATGGGAACCAGTCAATAATGTAAATGCTCCTCGCCTGCTCCGCCAGTTTCATCAGAGGTACCCTAACAAGCCTGGTCTGAGGTCATCCGGAGGTTGTCCCTAAGGGGGGAGTAATGTAAGGTTCTTTGTCTCTGTTGACATGTTCCTTGAAACTCAGTTTTCCGTCGGCCATTTTGCTTTCTGTCTTTCTGCAGCTCTTGCCCTCAGTTAATATGGAGTTTCCAGTTTTCATGTTCCCGCCCTGATTCTTCCCTCTTGCTTCTTAAGCAGCCTCAGCTGAACAATCAGTGCTCCTGAATCAAGCCTCAGTCAGTCTGTGACCTGACTCCTGGAAACCTTGGACTTGTACTCCAGCTATTCCCTACTGAGGAACCTTGGAACACTTTTGGACTCTGGAAACCTGCTGTTTGGTGAATCCATGTTTGCAGAGGAATTACGGTACAGAGAAGAGATCCTGAACCTGCTTTGGAGAGTTATTGTAGTGCTTGAAGTTACTCTGGCCTGCTGTGTCTCCTGTCGCTGTTCCTGCAAACTGTGTGAACTTTTCAGCATGCTTGTATGAAGTAATACAAGTCATTTCATTTCAACCTATGTCTCCTGTGTTTTCCTCGCACCCAAGCACAAGACGCTATAGGAACTGTACACTATACATGACACCCAGGTTCATTGGACCTTATAAGATCATGGAGATTCTTAATCCTGTTTCTTTTCGTTTGCTTCTTCCAGGGACATTTAAGATCAATAACGTGTTCCACAAGTCCTTGTTGAAGAGGTTTGTTGAGCCAGTGATTCCTACTGCTGTGCCTCCTGAACCTGTTTTGGTTGAGGGCAATCTGGAGTATGTGGTTGAGAAAATATTGAATTCTCGTTTTTCTAGACGGAAACTCCAGTATTTGGTTAAATGGAGAGGTTATGGTCAGGAAGACAATTCTTGGGTGTTTGCTTCGGACATCCATGCTAGGAGACTCATCCGTGCTTATCATAGAACTCATCCTGACCGACCTGGTTGCTCAAATGAGGGTTCGGTGACCCCTCCTCAAGGGGGGGGTACTGTTGTGAATAGGCTGAAAATGAGTTCTGAGCAGAAGCTCCCTCTGGTGGTTACAAACAGTACTGGACTGTCCAGTGAAGATTGTGAGGATTGGGAATCAGGTGTTACTGACTGGTCTTATATAAGGGAGTCGCCTTCCCATCAGGGTTGCCGGTGATCAATTGTTCTGGTCTCAATTCCGGATTCCTGTTTCCTTGGTAGCCTGCTGTGTCGTGTCTGAATCTCCTGCTAACAGATAAGACATTTTCTTCTTTTTGTTTTTGTGCTTGATTTTTGCATTTTGTCCTGCACTTCTGTGGGGGCCTTCAGGGTCCCTTCTGGGGGCCTTTGCCCTCTCAGTTCAGTTCAGCCACTGATGTTTGTACATTTGCTTTTTCCAGTTTTTTCAGTGGCTGCTGTTTTGTTTTTGGTTACACCAGAGAACTAATTTAGGTGGTAGAGGTCGTGTGATCTCAGGTGTTTTTGAAATTAGTAGAGTTGGTGCTTTTCAGGGTTTTTTGGGATTGCAGTAAGTGCCCTTCCTATCCTTTTCTATTTAGTAAGTTTGGGCCCCAACGTTTGCTCATACTATTTTCTGTCTGTGTCAGTATTTCTTCTTGTCTAACCGCCATTACATGTTTGGGGGCTTTCTATGTTCTTTGGGGATCTGCTCCGGGGCAGATAGCTTTCCTCTTTCTATCTTTAGGTGTAGTTAGTTTCTCAGGCTGTGACGAGGCGTCTAGGACCAACGTAGGAACGCTCCACGGCTGCCTCTAGTTGTGGTGGTTAGTCAGGGTACTGCAATCTCATAGTTTCCAACTGCTCTGGTGTATTTGCTTTTTTGCCTGCTCTCCTCAGCTACCAAATCATAACAATCAGGTATGTAAGTGTGGGTTTACCTTCTGTGCATCCTCCAGGGTAACATGTGGCTCCAGAGCGCAGCTGGGCTAAACAAAGGCACAGCAGTTACCTCAGATGAGGTCAAATCTCACATCTCCTCAGAACACCCCAGACGAGAGAGAGAGAGACAGTTTAGTCACCTCAGACAGAGCTGATTAGCTGGGAAAGTTGAAAGACTGTTAGTTCCCTTAGAGTGTGGAAAGTTAGCTCAAAGAAGTGTGTGTGGAGGCCAGTACGAGTGGAGAAAGATAGCCACTTTAGCCTGGTCAGAACTGAGTCAACTGAGTGTAGTTTCAGCGAGCAAGCGTGCCGACGCTTTGAGAGCGGTGAAGAGAAGGCAGAATCAGCTATCTACTGCTAGTGTGCTTATGTTAAGGGTCGGAGTAGGACGAAAGGCGAGTGGAAGAGAAGAAGAGAGTAACAGAGGTTGAAACAGCATTGATCGCTTACCTCTACTCTGAACAACCGGACACCGGGTCCGAGCTTGCTAGCATCTACACGACTAGTAGGAGATACCGGAGACCCTGTGGGACTTCAAGTCGCAGGGGCCCACAAGTGCTGATACGTAACCGGGGTCAGGAAGACGGGGGTCTAGCAGGACGCTGCATACAGAGACACTGTTCTATCCAAGAGAAGGCCTCACCACAAAGTCAGATGGGCGTATAACTGAAGACAGAGTTAGACTTTGTTTCATACAGGTCAGAAACTCACACATACAGGAGTACGGAGGCCCTACACCTACTCAGTGGGATTACTGGACGTGCTTCCTCCACCCTGTCAGCTTCCCGGGACGTGCCTGCAACTATACCATCAGTAAAGGTACAGAAAGAGACTTTCGTGTGTGTGTCTGCCTTATTGCTCCTGCAGCTGAAATCCCCTTCTTCATCCTGCACCCCAACACCGCCATCTACCCTGAGGGACCCAGTCTTGCCTGTGGAAGACTTAACACCTTGCTGTCAAGTAACAACCACTCAGTGGATCTACCCTGCAGCGCTGGTCACCCTGACCAGGTACCACAGGTGGCGTCACGAACTTCTACAAACTGTAAATACTTTATTCCCCTGTAAATACCCCCCTTTTAGTGAGCGCCCAGGGCCACGGACCGAGCTGCGCTACCCGTGACATCCCCCATTGAAGTGAACGGGCTCAGTGCCGAGTACCCCACAGACCCTGGCTGTGCGATTCACAGCAACTTGACCCAGACATCATGGTGAACGTTGACAAAGTGGCATAGGTATCCGGACAAAACTTGATTGGTCAGGTGGAGAGGACCATTGGATTGGGGGTAGTAGGCAGAGGAAAGTCCAATTCCACTTTTACTAGACTACAGACCGCTCGCCAGAACTTGGAGGTAAACTGGATGCCCCCTGTCGGATACCATGTGGAGAGGAAACCCATGGAGACGGAAGATGTGCTGTATGAAGTAATCAGCACAGTCCGGAGCGGACGGTAGACGGGGTAAAGGAATGAAGTGAGCCATCTTTGAAAAACCCATACAACGGAGCAGCTGGAAGAGAAAGGAAGATCCGTAATGAAATCCATCGCGATGTGTTGCCAGGGAGCTGAAAGAACTGGAAGAGGCAGCAGCTGCCCGGCTGGTAAGCGTTTAGCCGTCTCGTTTTGGGCACATGAAGCGCAGGAAGCAACACACACCTGGATATCCCTGCCCATGGTGGGCCACCAGTAGTAAAGAGAGATGAGCTGCAGGGTCTTTCTCTGACCGGCATGACCGGCCAATTTGGAAGAGTGATCCCACTGAAGGACACGCTTTTGGTCCGAGGTGGTCACTCACGAGTGTCTTCCCTGGGGAAGCCGTGCAAGATTAACAGAAGCCACCGACACTAACCTTGATGGCTCAATGATGTGCTGAGGTTCTTCCTCAGCGTCAGGAGGCAAAAAGGCTCTGGAGAGTGCGTTGGCTCTAACGTTCTTGTCTGCTGGACAGAAATGAAGAACGAAATTAAATCGGGCAAAAAACAAGGCCCAGCGGGCCTGACGGGGATTCAGCCTCTGTGCGGATTAGAGATAAGCAAGGTTTTTATGATCGGTAAATATGACAACCTGGTGAACTGCTCCATCGAGGAGATGTCTCCATTCTTGCAGGGCCAGCTTGATTGCTAACAATTCCCGATCAACCACAGAATAGTTCCTTTCAGCGGGAGAAAACACCTTTGAAAAAACCGTCCACCTCTAGAAAAAATGGCTTATCAGAATCCGGTCGATGGAGAAAGAGTGCAGAAGTGAAAGCTCTCTTTAAAGAAACAAAAGCCTCCTCTGCCTTGAGAGTCCACTCCTTGGCGTTTACGCCTTTCCGGGTCAAAGCCGAGATGGGTGCCACTCGGGTGGAAAAGTGTAGAATGAATACTCGGTAATAGTTTGCGAACCCCAGAAATCGCTGTATGGTTTTCAGCCTGGATGGACGGGGCCACCTGAGGACGGCAGACAACTTCTCTGGATCCATCTTTAGTCCTGTAGACGAGACCAAATAACCGAGGAAAGGCAGAGAGGATTGTTCAAAAAGGCATTTTTCGAATTTAGCATAGTCTGTTTTCCCTGAGACGTTGCAAGACCTGACGTACTTGCCTCCGATGCGATGCTAAATCTGTGGAAAAGATCAAGAGGTCGTCCAGGTAGAAAATACAGGTATAGAGCAGGTCTCTGAAAATGTCATTTACGAATTCCTGGAAGACTGCGGGTGCATTACTTAGGCCGAACTGCATTACCAGGTATTCGTAGTGGCCATCCAGAGTGTTGAAAGCGGTTTTCCACTCGTCTCCCTCTCGTATGCGAATTAGATTGTAAGCCCCTCTGACGTCCAGTTTTGAGAAGATCCTAGCTCCTCTGAGGCGGTCAAACAGCTCTGAAATTAGAGGTAACGGATACCTGTTCTTTACCGTGATTTGATTCAAACCTCTGTAATCAATGCAGGTCCATAGAGATCCGTCTTTTTTCTTCACGAGAAGAACCCTGCCCTGCTGGCAAAGATGATTTTCGGATAAATCCACTGGCCAGGTTCTCCTAAATGTACTCAGACATGGACTGGGACTCTGCTTGGGAAAGACGATAAATTCGCCCCCGAGGAGGAGACATTCCGGGGAGCAGGTCATTTGGACAGTCATACGACCTGTGTGGAGGTAGTCTCTCTGCTTCCTTTTTCCCGAAGATGTCAGAGAAGGCCCAGTAAGAGGACGATAGACCTGGCAGCGTAGCAGGCTGGACTGGAGGCAGAACCGGGTGAACAGAAACGGTATACCGATCTGAACAAGAGTCTCCCTAGCACAGAACCTCCCCCGTCTTTCAATTAAGAACTGGTTCATGCTTCCGGAGCCAGGGTAGACCTGAAAGTAAGGGATGAGACAAACTAGGCAAGACATAAAGATGGATTCTCTCTGAATGCATGAGACCTACCCGCAGCTCCACCGGCTTTGTCATGAACTGAACAGGCTCGGTCAGGGGTTTGCCATCCACTGAAATCACCCGCAACGGTTCAGAAAGACGCTGGACTGATATAATAATAATAATATAATAATCTTTATTTATATAGCGCCAACATATTCCGCAGCGCTTTACAGTTTAACAGTTTCAGAACACAAGTCATAAGTAACAACGTTAACAATACAATAATTAAAGCAAAATAAGCCGACCCTGCTCGTGAGAGCTTACAATCTACAATGAGGTGGGGGAGATACAAAGTACAGGTGTGTATATACAATGGTGCATTTACAATGATGGTCCAGCCATCTTGAGGGAGTGAGGCATGGATGGAGATAGTGAATGGGCTACACATACACACTTAAACATAGAACGATTTTGGTTAGTGAATGTGATAGGCCACTCTGAACAAATGTGTTTTGAGGGAGCTCCTGAAACCATGCAAATTGTGGATAGCCTAATTTCTTGGGGTAGAGCATTCCAGAGGATTGGCGCAGCGCGGGAGAAGTCTTGGAGTCAGGAGTGCAGAGGTTAGTCGAAAGTCGTTTGCAGAGCGCAGCAGTCGGTTAGGCCGATAGATAGAAATGAGGGAGGAGATGTAGGGGGGTGCTGCACTGTGGAGAGCTTTGTGGGTGAGAACCAGTACTTTGAATTGGATCCTATAATGAATGGGCAGCCAGTGTAAGGACTGGCGAAGAGCGGACGCGTCGAGTACCGATTAGCCAGATGGATGACCCTGGCTGCTGCATTAAGGATGGACTGGAGAGGGGATAGTCGAGTAATGGGGAGGCCAAGTAATAGAGCGTTGCAGTATGTGATGATCCTGCAAGATCCATATCCTGTACTTCTCTAGAAGTCTCCATAGCTACTGCATTCATTAGGCTTCGCAGCCTGTGGGCTTCCCCCCCCCCTTCAGCTCACTACACCCTCTATGTAATCTGATTCCAGGTGGCTAGCCCCCACAGGGAGGCCGGCTGAAAGCGGCTAACAAGCCACATGGTATGTTCCTTTGTTGCATGGTAGTTATTCAAGATCAAAAATCTTGACTCCTGTGTATGTTATAAGTATGAAATTTTCATATCTGCCAATTCATCGGTGAATCCAGGGATCGGTGAAGTTTCTAAGCGCTGGCACCAGCAGAACCTAAGAAACAGATTTCTGCTTAGCCGATCCACCCAGGCACTCTGCGTTTAGACTTAAATGCACGCCAACATCTTGCGGAGTACAATGGTATGCTCTGCATCGCTGTATGAGACTCCATCTCTTATTTATGAAAGTTTTGAGTTTTCTGAACTAAGAGTAACCCTGAGAGCAAGAGGAGGACCCTGGTAACTCCACCCCGTTTATGATGTCACGGCCACAGGTCTATAAGGTAGGGGCCAGGTATTCTGGCTCAGATCTGCCCTGGACACCAGACTTATAGCAGCTCTGTGATGCATTGTGATGTCTCCCCTCCCCCGACCGCATGGCTTGCCTACTATGATCTAAGAACTGTAAGTTGATCTTCCTTATGTTAACCCCTTTTATTTTCTAATTGTCTTGTACATAACTATATTGCCTCAGCTTGTTACATCTTTTTATATTGTATAAGCACTGCCTGTCTTTTTAGGAATAAACCTATAAATTTATTAGTTTGTTTCTCCTGCTCTATAAACGAATTTGCACATGCCTGAAGCACTACGCTACTGTTTTGGGGTTGCTACGGACCCTCTTGATAAATTGTTCATCAAAAGCCGTAGCTGGTGGCAGCTAAAAGGAAGGGGTGTAAAGTGTTAATCTATTGGGTGACGCTGGCAGTGACAGAGCGGGGTTTATAAGGGTACTGCCTGGCTGCAGCCAGGAGTAATTATAATTCCCTCACTGCAGCGTGCCCAATAGCCAGCACACATCCAAGTGACCCGTCTGGCGACCAATTATCCTAGGTGCAGTTCCCTGACTGACCTGAGGGTAAGGGGGGCGCCAGAGAGCTGCAAGTTCCTAAGTGGAAGTGGGATAATTAAAAGTCCCTGCAGTTTACCGGGTCGGACGGCAGCAGCCGTCGTGTGTGTGCGCGTTTTCGTCACATTTGCGGCACGGAGGGATCACAGGCCGTGATACCCCGGGCTACCGTGTGGCGGACCGTGTGCCCGTTCATCACATATTGGTGGCAGCGCGGTGGGATTATAGAGCATTAGTGATCTGGTTTGAGCAATCATTCCATTCACTAAAAAACTTGCACGGTTCTTCAGCGACCCTGCAACTAAAGTTTTGGAGAACAGACTCAGTGTTTATTAGTCCTGAGACAATTGTGTGTACTTGCGGTTACCCCTCGCTTCTCTTTGTTTTTCTATCCTATCTTTTATTTGGCAACCATGGCTACGAGGGGATTCGACTGGTATAATCGGAGTAGCAGGGAAACTCTTCTAGCCATATGCGAGTGGAGGCAGATTGTCCTCATGGACCAAACCAAGGCCGCAGTGATCCAGGCCCTGATGGCACGGGACCACGCTCAGAGCGAGGAGGGCGCAGGAGCCGGCCCAAGCCAAGGTGGTGCCGCAGGAGCAGAGGCCCAACCCCTGACTGCTTACACCCAGGGCGGGATGGACCCTTACCTGCAGGCGGCCATGGAGGGACTCTCCACTGACGACCATGAAGAACGCCTGAAGCTGATCCAGAAAGCTCAAGAGAGAGCCGACCAGCGAGAGGCCAACCAGCGAGAGGCCGAGAGAGCCCAGCGAGAGGCCGAGAGGGCCGAGCGGGAGGCTGAGAGAGCCGAGCGGGAGGCTGAGAGAGCCGAGCGGGAAGCTCAGAGAGCCCATGAACTGGAGCTGCTCAGACAAGGGGCAATGCCCCCCACAGCCCAGAGCAGTGTGCCCAGCAGCGCTCAGAGTCCCAAGCCCCGGCCGGAGCACTTTCCCGTGATGGAAAAGGACGGAGACTTGGACACTTTTCTGCGAGCCTTTGAGAAAGTCTGCATACAGTACCGGCTGCCTGACAACCAATGGGCCAGGTACTTGACTCCCGGGCTAAAGGGCAAAGCTCTGGAGGCGTTTGCTTCACTCACGCCGGATCAAGATGACAACTATCAGGCCATCAAGCAGGCCCTGATCGCCAAGTACCAGCTAACCCCTGAAGTATACCGAAAGAAGTTCCGGAACCTCCAACGTGGCCCACACGACAGTTATAGCGATGTGGTGCAAGGACTCAGGAACCACTTTGACCAGTGGATCCAGGGACTGTCAGTTGACACCTTTGAGAACCTGAGGGACCTGATGATCAAAGACCAGTTCCTGCATCTGTGCCCAGCTGAGGTCCGACAGTTCATCCTGGACCGAGAACCGGAGGACGCGGTCAGAATAGCACGGATCGCCGACAGCTATGAGGCCAACCGGAAAAACCGAGGTGCGGAAGCACGTCACCACCCGCTGGGAGGGGGTAAGCCTGCAACCAACCCCAGTGCCCCTGCCAGCCGTCCCTCTGGAGGCACTATCCCCTTTGCCAGCGCCAGGCCTACATCAGACCCCCGCCAGTGTTTCTCCTGTAAAAGGACTGGACACATCAGCGCCACCTGTCCGGAGAGGCAGAAGAACCCCCCAGCCAAAGCCTCCGGGCCCAACGCCTCTGTTCTTTTGGTGGGTGGTGTGGTGGGGAGGGTTGATGACAATGTGCAGCCCGTCCGCGTGGGGGCCCGTCTTGCTACAGGCCTCAAGGACACCGGGGCTGAGCGAACCCTCATCCGACCCGAACTGGCGGCCCCTGAAGAGTTGATTCCGGGGAAAACCTTAACTGTCACCGGGATTGGGGGCGTCCACTACCCCTTGCCGATAGCCCGAGTTTTCATTGACTGGGGTGCCGGGAGCGGTGTGAAGGAAGTGGGGGTGTCCGAAAACCTGCCCACTGATGTTTTATTGGGGACTGATCTGGGGAGGATGGTGGCGTACTATGTCCCTGACACCCCTTCCCAACCTGATGATAAGGTTAACGTTAACCATGATGTTGATGTTGAGGATGATGGGAAACTGATTGTGTTACCTGCTAATGCTTTGCGAAGTGATGATGCAACTGATAACCTTTCTTTCCCTAGGACTGATGTTGATAGTGATTTATCTGTGCCATCTGAATCTGTTAACCCTTTCTCTGAAGTGGTAGATGTGTCCACAGGTACAGGAGCGTTCAGTCCCGTTGCTCTGCGGAGTGAGACGGCTGAGGAACCCCCAGCAGGAGCAAGCGACAGTGCTCAAGGAAATGGGGAGGTGCATGGGAACCGGGAGGAAGGTGACGCCATGACACTGACCACCTCCGTGACTGATAAGGAGAGGGTGTTCTGGGAACGAGGAAGGTTGTACCGGGAGACAGTACCCGGAGATTCCCAAAAGGAGTGGTTGAGGGAAAAACAGCTGGTCGTCCCGCACCAGTTCCGAGGTGAGTTGTTGAGGATTGCCCATGAGATTCCACTCGCTGGACACTTGGGGATCAGCAAAACTAAGGCACGGCTGTCTCAACACTTCTATTGGCCCAAGATGGGGACAGATGTGACTAACTACTGCCGCTCCTGTATCACCTGTCAAAGAGTGGGGAAGGCAGGGCCTGCTCTTAAGGCTCCCCTGATCCCATTGCCAGTGATAGAGGAGCCTTTCCAGAGGATCGCGGTGGACATTGTGGGCCCGCTGGCCGTCCCCAGCAGCTCTGGAAAGCAATACATCCTCACTGTGGTAGACTACGCTACCCGGTACCCGGAGGCAGTAGCTCTGTCCTCAACTAGGGCAGATAAGGTGGCGGATGCACTGGTGACCATCTTTTCACGGGTAGGATTTCCCAGGGAGATGCTTACCGATCGAGGGACCCAATTTATGTCTCGCCTAATGAAGGCTCTCTGCAGCAAAATGCAGGTGACGCGTATGGTATCGAGTGCGTATCACCCACAGACCAATGGTTTGTGTGAGCGCTTTAACGGTACCCTCAAACAGATGCTCCGCATGCTGGTTGAGACCCAGGGATGCGATTGGGAGCGGTACCTCCCACACCTGCTGTTTGCCTACAGAGAAGTCTCGCAGGCCTCGACGGGTTCTCCCCCTTTGAGCTCCTGTATGGCAGGCGCTCAAAGGAGACTGCGGACAGACAGTCGGTGGTGTTCTGTAGAACAGCTGGGGTAAGGTCGGGGGATGACGTGTATAGTTGTGTGTCATCGGCATAAAGATGGTACTGAAAGCCAAAATCTGCTGATGGTCTGTCCAATTGGGGCCGTGTAGAGAGAGAAGAGAAAGGGACCAAGGACTGAGCCCTGGGGTACACCGACAGTGAGAGAAAGAGGAGATGACGTGGAGCCAGAGAACGAAACACTGAAGGAGCGGTCAGAAAGATAGGAGGAGAACCAGGAGAGAACAGTGTCCTTAATACCTAGTGACTGGAGCCTAGAGAGTAGGAGACGGTGGTCAACCGTGTCGAAAGCTGCAGAAAGGTCGAGAAGAATGAGCAGAGAGTGGTCGCCGTTACGTTTTGCTGTAAGAAGGTCATTGGTCACTTTGATGAGTGCAGTTTCAGTCGAATGTAGGGGGCGGAAGCCGGACTGTGAAGGGTCTAGGAGGGAGTAAGTGGAGAGGTAACGGGTGAGGCGGGAGTAGACTAGGCGCTCCAAAAGTTTAGAGATGAAAGGAAAATTGGAGACCGGTCTGTAGTTGTTTGTGCAGGAAGGGTCAAGAGCGGGTTTCTTTAGTAATGGAGTAATGATGGAGTGTTTGAAGGAGGATGGGAAAATGCCAGAGGAGAGTGAGAGATTAAAGATTGTAGTTAGGTGAGTTGTGACAACTGGAGAGAGAGACTGGAGGAGATGTGAGGGGATGGGGTCGGTAGTGCATGTAGTCGGACAAGAGGAAGAGAGGAGTCTGGAGACTTCTTCTTCTGTGATGGGATCAAATGTGGAAAGTGAGCCAGGGGAAATGCAGGGTGGGATGGGAGTCACAGCACTTGGTGGTTGAAAACAGATTTCCTGACGGATAATATCTATTTTTTTCTATAAAGTGGGAGGCCAGGTCGTCAGCACAAATGTCTGTGATAGGGGCTTGTGCTTTTAGCCTGAGGAGGGAGTGAAAAGTGTCAAAAAGTTTCTTGGGGTTGTTGGCTAGTGAGGAGATCAGTGTGGTGAAGTAGGTCTGTTTGGCGAGGTGAAGGGCAGCATTATAAGTTCTTAACATGAATTTAAAGTGGATGAAGTCTTCTGGTGTGCGGGTTTTTCTCCAGAGGCGTTCAGCACTCCTAGAGCATCGCTGAAGAAGTCGAGTTTGCAATGTGAGCCAGGGCTGTTTTACTGTGTGTTTGGAGGTTCTGAGGGTGAGCGGTGCTACTTGGTCAAGGGTGCTTTTAAGAATGTCATTGTAGTGATGAACAGCCAGATCAGGACAGGAAAAAGAGGAGATTGGGGACAGCGATGAGTGTAGGGAGTCTGAAAGTGTCTGAGGGTTAATGGCTTGTAGATTTCTGAATGTGTGGTAGGTAGGAGTGCGCTGGGGTGGTGGAGGATTTGTGAGCGTGAAGGAGAGAATGTTGTGGTCAGAGAGTGGAAGCGGTGAGTTATTTAGGTGGGAGATTGAACAGAGGCGGACAAAGACCAGGTCAAGGGTGTTGCCATCCTTGTGTGTCTCAGAGGTTGAAAGCTGTGAGAGGCCTAGAGAAGTGGTTAGTGATAGAAGCTGAGATGCAGATGTGGAAGTAGGGCTGTTAATGGGGATGTTGAAGTCTCCAAGGATAAGGGTTGGTAGTTCTGAGGACATGAAGTGCGGCAGCCAGGCTGAGAAGTGGTCAAGGAACTGGGTGGGTGAGCCTGGGGGCCGATATATGACCTCTACTCTGAGGGAGAGGGATGGAAGAGCCTGATGGTGTGGACCTCAAAAGAAGGGAATGAGAGTGATGGAATTGGGGGGATGACCTGGAAAGTGCATTGTGGGGACAGGAGTATGCCAACTCCACCACCATGTCTGTTTGTGGGTCTCGGGGAATGGGAGAACTGTAAACCACCATAGGAAATGGCAGCAGGGGAGACAGTGTCAGAATCCTGAATCCAGGTTTCAGTGAGGGCCAACAGATTAAGAGAGTGGTTCAGAAAGTAGTTGTGCAGGAAGGATAGCTTGTTGCATGCAGACCGTGGATTCCAGAGGGCACAATTGAAAGAAGGAGATGAGGGAGTGCAAGTAATATTAATAAGATTATTATGGTTTCGGTATGAGGTAGGGTAGGGATTGAGGTTGGGGATGGTGGACCAGGGTTGGGGGAGATGTCCCCTGAAATCAGTAGGAGTAGGAAGATAAAGAGCAGGTAGTTGTTGGAATTGTGAGTAGGTTTTTTCTGTGATGTGTTTGGGCAAGATGGGCTGAGGTTTTTCAGGAAGGTGAGGAGTGCATGGGAGCTGTACATGGGAGAGGGAAGGATAGAGGGGCTGATGTGTATGAGTCGTGATGGGGGGGATGGGGCGGTGAATGTGGATGGCAAGGGAACACAGGAGAAAATAGATAAAGTACATAATGAAAAATAATGCAAAGTGTGGGGTACCTGATTCCAACCCTGATTAACTGCCATGAATAACTGCCGTTTTCAAGATGCTTTTCTTCTGTGATGCTTAACTTCTGGGATGCATGCGCCCCCACAATGCATGCGCCCCTTAGACTACTCCTAAATATATAGTCCACACTACAGGGTCAGGAAAGTGGGATTGTGGGAGCTGCTTTGGGATAATTTGCCAGCTGGGCCAGCACACCAGGGGGTGGTTAGATCATCAAAGGCACTAGACCTGGCAACATCTATATGTTATAGCACTTTCCACCTGATAGCATCTACAGAGGCCCCAGTCACACGAATACACAGCAGTAAGTATTAAGCACAGTGCAAAAAATGAATTATACTAAAGTTTTACCAGGCACATTAAACTATGTTGCAAAATGGTACAGCAGTGGTTGGCAGCAATCAGAAGTATGGAGTGCATACTATTGCTATATATTTCCACATGCAAGACAGAAGGGGCTTGTGTCATTCAGCTGCTTGCTGACAATGAATGGAGTGCATACATGCAGAGAGGATCAATTCAGAGGATGAATGATTTGGTTACCATTGCTATATATTTCCACATGCAAGACAGAAGGGGCTTGTGTCATTCAGCTGCTTGCTCTCAATGAATGGAGTGCATACATGCAGAGAGGATCAATTCAGAGGATGAATGATTTGGTTACCTGTGTGAAGAGAGAAGATGAATGTTAATTCTTTGCCATGAATAACTGCCGTTTTCAAGATGCTTTTCTTCTGTGATGCTTAACTTCTGGGATGCATGCGCCCCCACAATGCATGCGCCCCTTAGACTACTCCTAAATATATAGTCCACACTACAGGGTCAGGAAAGTGGGATTGTGGGAGCTGCTTTGGGATAATTTGCCAGCTGGGGCCAGCACACCAGGGGTGGTTAGATCATCAAAGGCACTAGACCTGGCAACATCTATATGTTATAGCACTTTCCACCTGATAGCATCTACAGAGGCACCAGTCACACGAATACACAGCAGTAAGTATTAAGCACAGTGCAAAAAATGAATTATACTAAAGTTTTACCAGGCACATTAAACTATGTTGCAAAATGGTACAGCAGTGGTTGGCAGCAATCAGAAGTATGGAGTGCATACTATTGCTATATATTTCCACATGCAAGACAGAAGGGGCTTGTGTCATTCAGCTGCTTGCTGACAATGAATGGAGTGCATACATGCAGAGAGGATCAATTCAGAGGATGAATGATTTGGTTACCATTGCTATATATTTCCACATGCAAGACAGAAGGGGCTTGTGTCATTCAGCTGCTTGCTGACAATGAATGGAGTGCATACATGCAGAGAGGATCAATTCAGAGGATGAATGATTTGGTTACCATTG
Organism: Oophaga sylvatica; assembly: GCA_033576555.1. Taxonomy (NCBI): domain Eukaryota; kingdom Metazoa; phylum Chordata; class Amphibia; order Anura; family Dendrobatidae; genus Oophaga; species Oophaga sylvatica. Next base: position 6,014 of record JARQOD010000578.1, on the reverse strand, counting down.
CTATATATTTCCACATGCAAGACAGAAGGGCTTGTTCATTCACTGCTTGCGACAATGAATGGGGGGCATACATCAAAGGGATCAATTCAGAGGAAATGATTTGTTCCTGTGGAAGAAAAAGAAAAATTTAATTTTTGCCGAATAACCCCCTTTTTAAAAGATGTTTTTTTTTCTGTGATGTTAAAACTTGGGGGATGCATGCCCCCCACAATGCACCCCCCCTAGACTACCCAAATATATACCACCTAGGGGGTCGGAAAAAAGGGGAAAATGTGGGAGCTTTTTTGGGATAATTTCCAGGGGGCCAGCACACCAGGGGGTTAAAATCATAAAGGGGCACTAGACCGGGCAACATCTATATGTTATAGCTTTTTCCACCTGATAGCATCTACAGACCCCATTCACACAATACACAGCAGTAATAAAAACACTGAAAAAAAAGAATTATACTAAATTTTAGGGGCACTTTAAACTATGTTAAAATGGTACAGCATGGTTGGCACAATCAAAAAAGGGGTGCATAAAAATTCTAATATTCCACATGCAAAACAGAAGGGCTTGTGTCATTCAGCTGCTTGCTGACAAGAAGGATGCATACTGCAGAGAGATCAATTCAAGGATGAATGTTTGGGGTTACCATTGCTATATTTCCACATGCAAACAGAAGGGGTTGTGTTTCAGCTTTTTGCGACAATGAAGGATGCTACATGCAAGAGGAAAAATTCGGGGGTTAATTTTTTGGTTACCTGTGTGAAGGAAAGAAAAATGTTAATTCTTTCCATGAATAACTCCGTTTTCAATCTTTTTTCTGTGATCTTAACTTGGGGGATCATGCCCCCCACAATGCATGCCCCCCTTTTAGACTACTCCTAAATAAAATCCACACTACGGGTCGGGAAAGGGTTTTTTGGGGGAGTTTGGGGGGATAATTTGCCAGCGGGGCCACACACCAGGGGTGGTTAGATCTAAAGGGGCACTAGACCTGCAACACTATATGTTTAGCACTTCCACCTGTAAATCTAAAGGGCCCCCATCATACAATGCACACATAAGTATTAAGCACGGCAAAAAATTTTTTATAAAAAGTTTTACCGGCCCATTAAACTATGTTGCAAAATGGTCAGCAGGTTGGCGAAACAAATTGCAGCATACTTTTTGCAAATTTTTTCCCATCAAGACAGAAGGGGGTGTCATTCAGCTGCTTGCTGAAAAAAAAGGAGTGCTACATGCAAAGGAAAATTTTCAAGGATGAAGTTTGGGGTTACCTTTGCTAATATTTCCACATGCAAGACAAAGGGGCTTGTGTTTTTCACTCTTGCTGACAATGAATGGAGTGCATACAGCAGAGAGACAATTCAGGGAGGGAATATTTGGTTACCAGCTATATATTTTCCACTAAAGACAAAGGGGCTTGTGTCATTCAGCTTTTGCGACAATAATTTTGATGCATACATGCAGAAGGATCAATTAAGGATGATGTTTTGGGTTTCCCCATTCTAATTTTTTTCCAATGCAAGACAGAAGGGGCTTGTCCCTTTTCAGCGCTTGCTGACAAGAAGGAGTCATACATCAGAAATCAATTCAGAGGATGAATTTTTTGGTTACCTTGCAAATATTTCCACATGCAAGACAAAGGGGGCTTGTGCCATTCACGCTTCGCAAAAAAGGGAGTGCAAAAAACAGAGGGATCAATTCAAGGATGAATTTTTGGGGTTACCACTCTATAATTTCCACATAAGCAGGGGGTGTCAGGGTTCGAACCCAGACCTCTTGTCCACTGCCACAGCTCAACATCTGAGCAATTCTGGGGGCTGCAAATTCCTTGCTGAACCCAGATCCTTACTGTTCTTCCTATTGGCTACACCTAGGTTTTTTTTTTGGGCCTCTGATTGCCAATTACCCCCTAAAAACCTGCCCTGTGGGGTGTCATTGCAAATTTTTTGGCTCCAACCTTTTTTCAAGCGTTTCCTGCTGATCCATTGCTACAACCTCTCTCCTGTGAACCGCCTGGGGGGCCTTCTACTACGCTCCCGCCTGATCCCTTCTGAAAAAACGCTCTCCTTGAACCGACCCGGCCTGTTCTACTACCTCTCCCCTACCATTGCTGCAAACACGCTCTCCGTAACCGACCTCGGCCCCCTTCGACTACGCCTCCGCCTGACCCTTTTTACAACACTGCTCTCCTTTTTACCGACCTCCGGCTGCCACCTGCTACTTACTCCGCCCTCTGTTACCGAACTCCTTTCCTGTTACCGCCTCCGCTCCACATGACACGTACCGCCGATCCTTGGGACAAACACTGCTCCCCCTGTGTCCCGGGGCCTCCGGCGCCACTGCACGCTACCCCTCTGCTTCCCCTAGTTTTGCAGAAAAATGGGCCCAACCCAACGGATCTTGACGGGGGGTTTTGCATTCAGCTCTTGCTGAAAAAATTTGGGGTGATACATGCAAGGGGATAAAATTAAGGATGAAAATTTGTTACCATTGCTATTATTCCCATCAAGCAAAGGGGTTTGTGCATTCACGCTGCTGAAATGAATGGGTGCTACTGCAAAGATCAATTAAGGGGATGAATTTTTTGGTTTTACCATTGTTTAAAAATTCCACATGCAAGACAGAAGGGGCTTTGTCATTCAGCGCTTGCTGACAATGAAGGTGCAAACATGCCAGAGAGGATCAATTCAGAGATGAATATTGGTTACTGGTGAAGAGAGAAAAAGAATTTTAATTCTTTGCCAGAATAACTCCGTTTTCAAGATGTTTTTCTTCTGGATCTAAATTCTGGGACATCGCCCCCTACTAGATCTAAAAACTGTAAGTTGATCTTCCTTATGTTAACCCCTTTTTTTTCTAATTGTCTTGTACATAACATATTGTCTCAGTTTGTTCCATCTTTTTATTATGTATAAGAAAACTCCGTTTTTTTAAGGAAAAAAACCATAAAATTATATTTGTTTTCTCTTGCCTATAAACGAATTTACACTGCCTAATTTACTACCACTTTTTGGGGTGCTAGGACCCTCTTGAAAATGTTCCGATAAACCGTCTGGTGCAGCTATAAAAAGGGGTGTAAAGCTTGACATAGGGGTGGCGTTGGCGTGACGGAGTGGTTTTATAAGTGTATTACCCAGCTGGGCTTGGAGTAATTATAATTCCCTCACGGCGCGTGCCCAATACCACACCATCCAAGTGACCCTCTTGACCATTATCCAGGCCTTCCCTGACTGACCTGAGGAAAGGGGGGGGCGCCAGGAGCGCAAGTTCCTAAGGAATGGGATAATATAAATCCCTTCTTTACCGGTGGGACGGCAGCAGCCGTCGTGTGGGTGCACCGTTCACACATATTGGTGGCAGCGGTGGGATCACAAGCCGGACCCCCGGGGCTCCCGGTGGCGGACCGTGGCCGTTCACAAAATTTACATGCGATATCGGTAAGGTCCATAAACCGTCTGCTGGATTAAATCCGGCACCCTCCAAGTCCCAGAAAACAAATTTTCCAAAATTTACATGCCGAGACATTATTTGTAGAATGGAGAGAAAAGCTTCCACCAGGGTACCCTCCACCGACCCTGGGCACTGAGTTTTCAGACATCTTCGGACAGGCTGAATCAGGTGCACAAAGCTCCACATAGTAGCCAACCTCCCTCTTTTGCGACGCCCTCCTGGCTGCCAAACTTACTTGATCAACCTCCATGGCCTCAGGGGAGGGAGGGAGGTACCGTCTTAGGAAACTAAAGCCGGGTGTAGGGCCTTTTGTCTCGTTTGATCTCCTTGGAACGTTCCCAAAACACTTCAATTGGGATTGCCAAGGAATCAGATCTCCGGTGGGAGAATGTCCCCATCACCCTCCCTTGTTTCCTCCTGATAGGCCCCCCCAAAAAGGGTAACCACCAAGGCCTCGTTGTTCCCGGATCTTGGAACAGAGTACGACCGAACAGCATACTGACCACCGTGAGAAACTTTGACGTAACGAACAAAGTTGAAGCTGTCAACGTGGCCGCCCAGGTTCACGAAGTCATGCGGAAAGCTGCTAGAAAGTTGCAGATCATTAACCAAGGGTCCCCCTCTCCCCCATAAGGGTTCAGCCAGGCGAGGCCCACCAGCAAGAGTACATTAAAAAGCCCACCCTGGCTCGGTCAGAAGCAACATAGTCCCAGATTTCGAAGTGCAGAGTGGACTGATTGATGAAAACACACTTAGGGGGGTTGCCGTCGTCTTTTTGTTTTAGAGTGGAACCTCGGGACCACGTCCCATGGGGCCCAAAGGGGGAGTGACAAGTGGGCCTCAGAAACCCTAGCAATCCCCCAACGGGCAGAATGGAAGTCTGGGGGACACAGTGCACCTCCAGTTAGACCCGGACACGGGCAAACTTCCCAGTGGGGCCAACGTAAAAAGATATAACATATGGTTTTGAGCTGACTGGCAATCCAAGGTACTGGGTATAAGCTGATACCGGCGTTGTCCAGATTTTTTTGGGTGGGTGATACGGGAAAGGAACAAGCGGCGTCCATACAAACTTGTCCTGGACAGCTTGGGTAAAAAGGTAACTGATAGCTGCAGGGACAACTTGAAACGAAGTAGAAGGCAGATCACGCAAAAACCAGGAAGAACCAGCGGAACCGGGAAACCAGCAACAGTGGAACTTTTGCTTCCCGGGGCTCTCATATAAAAGGGGGGCCAGAAATACTAATCAGTACTACGCCATTGGATAAAACATTTTCAAAAAATCACGCTGTCTCTTAAGAGCCAGAGCGCGCGCGCCTAAGCACTCCCCTGGAACCTGCTGACAGCGCTCAGGAACAGAGGGGGAATAGCAAGGCTGCAGCAGAGACAGAGACTGGCACAGAGTGGGATTCCATGGGGACCCTCAGAGGATGGGATCGGGTGTAACACTGTATTATTGCTCTTGTATAATATATATATATAATAATCGTATTTCTGGTGCGCCCTTTTCAGCGATTAAATAAAAAATTAATCTTGGGGTTTTATCTCGACACACAATCCTCACATCCCATGCTTCCGTTTTATTATACGCACCCGGGTTTGGTTTCTGACCTATATAACCTGTTGTTTGGACGGGCTTTAAGTCGAACGATGAACTAGTGTCAGCATACTGTATTGTGTTAGTGAGGAACTCTGGCAGTTAGGCGGGGGGTTTATAAATACAGTATACCCCAGCCTGACTGGTGATAATATCCCCCCCCTTCTGGGAGCGCCTCAAAACTCGTACAATAAGGCTACTTTTACCCTTGCGTTTTTTTTGCGCAGCGCACTTGGCTATCGGACCATGCCCAATGTTCCCCTATCTTTAACATTTCGGGCGCAGGTCTAGCCTTGCACGCTTCAGGCGTTTGTCCCTGCCTGCGCATTTTCCCCCGGTGGGCGCCCAAATGCCCAGACGCTACATGTTTGCTTTTTTTTTTCCCCCCAACCGCTTTAAAAAACGCTGGCACGTGTGCGCATGCTATGCCAAAAAAAAAACATTGCAGTCTTTGGGGGCCTGGCGTGCGCATGGCTTTGCGCTCGTCAGCGCTTTTGCACGCACGCATTTTTCTGTAAATAATGGGGCCAGAGATATGGAGACAGATGAGGACCAGAGATGAGGGAGCCAAGTGATAGAGCCAAAGATATAGAGCCAAGATGATGGAGACAGAGAGGGGGAGGGGAAGATGATAGACAGAGGGGAGGAGACAGATGATGGAGCCAGAGATGATAGACCAAGATGATAGAGCCAAGATGATGGAGCAGAGATGAGGGGACAGAGATGATGGAGGCAGAGATGATGGAGACAGAGATGATGGAGACAATGATGGAGCCAGAGATGATAGAGCCGAGATGATAGAGCCAGAGATGATGGGCAGAGATGATGGAGACAGAGATGATGGAGGCAGAGATGAAAGGAGCAGAGATATGGGGGCAGAATGATAGAGCCAGAGAGATGGAGGCAGAGATAAGAGCCAGAGATATGGAGCCAGAGATGATAGACCAGAGATATGGGGGGCAGAGATGATAGA
>JARQOD010000577.1:96569-140109 GCA_033576555.1 Oophaga sylvatica | reverse complement strand
CAGCAGGTGTTGGAAGAGGGTAGTGGAGATGATGAGGTCCAAGACTCAACATGGCGTGAGGAACAGGAAGGTGGTGGTAGAAGCTCTGAGGAAGAGATTGCCCCAACGGTCCAAACAGTAGGGAGAGGTAGGCTGCAGACTCGGTTACCTGTAGCCTCCAGTTTGGCACCCGTTCGTAGCAGTTCTCTTCCAACAGCCAAAACGGGCGCTCCCAGGACTTGCACTGCGTGGTCCTTTTTTGACACACTTGCAGATGATATTTGCTATGTCAAATGCAAGCTGTGTAATCAAAAAGGAAAAAGACGTAAAAGTGTCAGTAACCTTAATACCACAAATATGTGGAAACATGTGCGGTCAAAGCACGTGGTTCAGTTACAAAGACACACTGGAGATGTAGGCCAACCTACAGCAGCACCTACATCTTCAGCTCGTGTTGGAGCCTCTTCCTCCAGCTCACACACAGCTGGTTCGGCTTCCTCACAGGATCGCCATGGAAGAACCTCTGTCACTGTTGTCCAGAGACACAGTGTTATTCCACCCACAGCTGCAAGTTCCCTGTCATCCTCACACTCCCAGACCACAAAACAGCCATCGGTAGCACAGGCATGGGATAAAAGACGGCCATACTCGGCAAACCATCCACGAGCACAGGCTCTGAATGCTGGCATTGCAAAACTCCTGTCCCTTGAAATGCTGTCATTCAGGCTGGTGGAGACTGACAGTTTCCGTAACTTAATGGCATTGGCAGTCCCACAATACAATGTGCCCAGCCGATTTTATTTCAGCAGGCAAGCCGTCCCTGGTCTGCAAAAGCATGTTGAGGGAAAAATTAAACATGCGCTACTAAACGCCGTCAGTAGCAAGGTCCACCTGACCACCGATGCGTGGACCAGTACCCATGGCCAGGGACGATACCTTTCCCTCACTGCCCATTGGGTCAATGTTGTGGAGCCGGGTACAGATCTTGCGAGTGGCGCTGTACGTGTTCTGCCAACTCCAAGGATTGCAGGAATCCAGTCTGTCCACATTGACTCCTCCTCCTACTCCAGTTCCTCAGAATCATCGCTGCAGGAGCCGTCACAGTCTACCTCCACATGGACCCGTGAACGCTTACCTGTTGCGACCGATATGAGCACAGCCGTGGCCAAACGTCAACAGGCCGTCCTGAAATTAATTCCCATGGGGAATCGAAGCCACACAGCGCAGGAGCTCTGGGATGCCATCAAGCAGGAGAGCGACGTGTGGTTTTTGTCAGCTAATCTCCAGCCAGGCTTGGTAGTGTGTGACAATGGCCGAAATCTGGTGGCAGCTCTGGGCCTTGGCAACCTCACTCACATACCATGTCTGGCACATATGCTCAACTTGGTCGTGCAGAGTTCTTTGAGGGACTATCCGGATCTTGATGCACTGCTGCACAAGGTCCGCCTAGAGTGCGCTCACTTGCGACGTTCCAGCATGGCCAGATCGCGCATTGCAGCTCTGCAACACAGATTTCGCCTTCCTGAACATCGCATCATATGTGACGTACCCACCAGGTGGAATTCCACGTTACATATGTTGGAGCGGTTGTGTGAGCAGCAGCCAGCAGTAATGGAGTATCAGCTGCATCAGGCGCAATCAACTCGCAATTTGCGCCGTTCACACTTCACCACTACTGAGTGGGCCTCTATGAAGGACATCTGCCACGTTTTGCGTGTGATTGATGAGTCAACGAGGATGGCGAGTGCAGATGATGCACTAGTCAGCCTGACTGTCCCCCTTATCTGCCTGCTTCAAAAAACACTGCAAGCACTAAGGGATGAGGTTTTGGAAGAGGTGGAGGATGAGGAGTCACAAATTCCATCACCTTCTGGACAGTCAGCGCAATGTGGTTCCTCACAAAGGGCTGGGCAGGGCTCACTTTGTGAGGGGATGAGGAGGAGTCAATGGAGGAGGAAGACATCGCTCCAGAGGGAGGTACACAACGCTCTAGTCAGTATGTAGAGCGAGGGTGGGGTGATGCAGAGCAGGCAGAGATGACGCCTCTTGCAGGGGACAGCGTTTCTTGGCCAGTTGGGAGTCTGCAGCACATGGTTGATTTCATGCTGCAGTGCCTGAGAAACGACCGCCGCATCGCCCACATTCTCACCACGTCTGATTATTGGGTGTACACCCTCCTAGACCCTCGCTACCGGGACAACTTACAAAGCCTCATCACACCGTTGAACCGGGAGCGTAAAATGCGGGAGTACCAAGACACACTGGTGCAATCCATAATGTTCTCCATTCCAGCCCAGAGCACTGCTGCTGCTACTGCTTTACAAAGCAGCTCTGTGCGTCGAGGCAGTGGAGACAGCTCTGCAACAAGAGGGAACACAAGCAGCGCCTCTGCACAGGGCAAGACCAGTATGTTCCAAATGTGGCGAAGTTTTGTGGCAGCGCCACAAATGTCTACAATATCCGAGACGGCTCCAGTCAGCAGGAGGCAACGTTTCCGTAAGATGGTGACAGACTACATGTCTTTCCCTCTCAGTGTACTCCCAGATGGCTCTTCCCCATTCAAGTTTTGGGTCTCTAAGCTGGATACATGGCCAGAGCTTAGCCAGTATGCATTGGTGGTGCTGGCTTGCCCTGCTGCCAGTGTATTATCGGAGCGCGTCTTTAGTGCTGCAGGTGGTGTACTAACAGACCGTGGCATGCGACTATCCTCCGATAATGTAGACCGGCTTACTTTTCTGAAAATGAACAAGGCATGGATCTCGCCAGAATTTGTCTGTCCGTTTTCAGATTAAATAACTGGTTCGCAACGTTATCCATGTCTCCTGTTATGTTCATCTTTCTACAACCTGAACTCTACAGTCATGGCCAAAAGTTTTGAGAATGACACAAATATTAATTTTTACAAAGTCTACTGCTTCACTTTTTCTAATGGCAATTTGGATATACTCCAGAATGTTATAAAGAGTGATCAGCTTAACAGCAATTACTTGCAAAGTCAATATTTGGCTAGAAAATGAACTTTATCCCCAAAACACATTACATCATCATTGCAGCCCTGCCTTAAAAGGACCAGCTAACCTCTTTTCAGTGATTGCTCCATTAACACAGGTGTGGTGTTGATGAGGACATGGCTGGAGATCAATCTGTCATGATTAAGTAAGAATGACACCACTGGACACTTTAAAAGGAGGCTGGTGCTTGGCATTATTGTTTCTCTTCTGTTAACCATTGTTATCTCTAAAGAAACATGTGCAGTCATCATTGCAATGCACAAAAATGGCCTAACAGGGAAGAGTATTGCAGCTAGAAAGATTGCACCTCAGTCAACAATCTATCGCATCATCAAGAACTTCAAGGAGAGAGGTTCCATTGTTGCCAAAAAGGCTCCAGGGCGCCCAAGAAAGACCAGCAAGCGCCAGGACCGTCTCTTAAAAGTGTTTCAGCTGTGGGATCGGGCTACCAGCAGTGCAGAGCTTGCTCAGGAATGGCAGCAGGCAGGTGTGAGTGCATCTGCACGCACTGTGAGGCGGAGACTCTTGGAGCAAGGCCTGGTCTCAAGGAGGGCAGCAAAGAAGCCACTTCTCTCCAGAAAAAACATCATGGACAGACTGATATTCTGCAAAAGGTACAGGCAGTGGACTGCTAAGGACTGGGGTAAAGTTATTTTCTCTGATGAATCCCCTTTTCGATTGTTTGGGACATCAGGAAAATGCCTCATTTGGAGAAGACAAGGTGAGCGCTACCACTAGTCTTGTCTCATGCCAACTGTTAAGCATCCTGAAACCATTCATGTGTGGGGTTGCTTCTCAGCCAAGGGAATCGGCTCTCTCACAGTCTTGCATAAAAACACAGCCATGAATAAAGAATGATACCAGAATGTCCTCCAAGAGCAACTTCTCCCAACCCTCCAAGAGCAGTTTGGCGATCAACAATGCCTTTTCCAGCATGATGGAGCACCTTGCCATAAAGCAAAGGTGATAACTAAATGGCTCAGGGAACAAAACATAGAGATTTTGGGTCCATGGCCTGGAAACTCCCCAGATCTTAATCCCATTGAGAACTTGTGGTCAATCATCAAGAGACGGGTGGACAAACAAAAACCTAAACATTCTGACAAAATGAAAGCATTGATTGTGCAAGAATGGACTGCTATCAGTCAGGATTTGGTCCAGAAGTTGATTGAGAGCATGCCAGGGAGAATTGCAGAGGTCCTGAAGAAGAAGGGTCAACACTGCAAATATTGACTTGCTGCATTAACTCATTCTAACTGTCAATATAAGCTTTTGTTACTCATATGTTTGCAATTATATTTCTGTCTGTGATAAAAAACATCTGTCAAAACACACATAAAAACCAGAGGGCAGAAGATCATGTGAAATTATAATATTTGTGTCATTCTCAAAACTTTTGGCCATGACTGTACTCCCTGGGCTACAACACTGCCAGTTGCTGCTCAGAAGTGTCGTGTCCACAGACCAATACACAAGCTATAGTGTTAGTGGGGTTCAATAACGCCAGCTGTTCCCCTGCTGTGTGTCCGGCAAGAAGTCTCCTGTTCCCTACACATGCACAGAAAAACCCATGTGGAACATGCTCCAAATAGGGAAGAGCCGTCACCCTGATTGTTATGCTTAAAACAGGAAATTGTGAAGTTTTCCAGGCCTAGAATGATAAATTTTTATAACAAATATGGACAAATAATAATTTGTCATCACAGCACATATCTGCACATGTCTATTATAAATGGTAACAAAAACTAAAACATAGTGTTCACTTTTTGAAATTAATGCATAAAAGTACATTTCATACTTATCAATTAATGCTTTTTAAGGAACTTTATCTGTACCTGTAAGATAATGCAGTCAATGGATGTACGAATCATAAAATCCTCATCATCATCATCACGAGTTTTATTTATGACAGACATTATAAAATACACATACTGATGCCAACTGTAACTTCACACACCATATATGAAATGGCCAGCATCTAAACCTGGTAATAATGTGCAATAATAAATTATTACATCTTGAAAGTGCATCATGCATACTGACAATAGGTAGTTATACCTGCAAGTGCTGGTGAAACAACCACAACAGATATAAATTAATAATGGTATATAGGTATCACAGTGCATAGTTACTCATGGACAATGTCGATGTAATACTGTACCTCAATAAAGTCAGTGTCAACCATTATGCTTGTTAGTCTTGTAGATTGTTAAAGAGGGAACGGGCTTTTTTTGTTGGTCATAGGTGGAGTATTAGACAGTAAATGATTACTGCTGTCGTATTTTTGGCGTCCCTAGGGCACAATAACGCTGTGTAACGTCACATTTTATAGAGTCATCTAATTGACACACGCTACCCTACCCTACGCGTGACAGTAGGAAGTAGTGTTGACGGATAAAGCCTTGCACAACCAGACATGCTTTTACCCTCTTCAACACTGTACAAGCAAAAAATGCATGATTGCAGCCGCAGACTTTATTGACGTACAGTATAACATCGCCATTACCCATCAGAGGCTGTCCACTGTCTGATACAGACATAGAATATACCTTTGCTATCCGTAGCCTTTGTTTCACCTACACTTGCAGGCACACACTTACATTGTGACAATGCATAATGTTTTTTAAATGGTTATTTTTTATCGTACATTATTGCGTCATCACATTGATGAGTCCATGCTGGACATGTCATACATGCTGTACAAAGTAACGATTTTATTAACTTAAATAATTGAAATGTCTGTGACTGTCACATATAAATTGCAATGATGATGATGAGTGACTATTACAAAATCCATTGTCTTCACTATGTTATGGATTAACATAGCGTTCCTTAAGCATTATTCATAAATACAAAAATGGACTTTTATTATTAAATTTACAACACTATATTTTGTAACAAATTTTTTGGGTGGTGTGTTGTTCCATTTCTTGTTGGCATGTGCATATATGCGTTTATATTTGCAGGGTCTTTAGTTTTATTCTTGAAGTTAGGAAACATGTGTATCTTCTTAGCGTGTTAGCCAGTAGATAGAAAAATATTTAGACTTGAGAGTCCGCAGTGGTTGATACCTTTTAATGGATAACTGAAAAGATGGTAACAAATTGCAAGCTTTCGAGGCTACTCACGTCTCTTCATCAGGCAAAGACTAAAACAAAAAATGAAGCATCACATATTTCTATACACAACAGGACACAGGAATAGTGCAATAGGTAAGACAATTAAGTCACGTGTAGCAGAACTGTCATTATGACAGAGGGATGAACATAAATATTGGAACAGTTCCTAGATAACGATAGAAAGTTTTATTGCCCACTGATTGGGGTCTGGTTTTGTGTTTTCATGCCCCTGGAAGGGCACAGACGCAGATTCCTTAATTGATATAGAATGACATAAATCCGTGTGATCTATTCATTCCATCACTAAGAGTGTCAAAGGTCATGATGAGCTTATATTCTGAAACCTTTGTATCTTTCTCATATTTGAAGTTATATTTTAATACCAGTAATTCCATATCCATCATGCTCTGACCGGGCATACAAAAATGTTTTGCCACAGGTAAATCCATTATTTTTCTATTATTGTGTGGCGCTGATAATTCATCCTTGTTCTCATTTTTTGGCCGGTCTCCCCTCACTTGTCCCTCCCTCACTTGTCTTACCTATTTCTGTGTCCTGTTGTGTGTAGAAATATGTGATTCTTCATTTTTTGTTTTAGTCTTAGCCTGATGAAGAGACCTGAGTAGTCTCGAAAGCTTGGAATTTGTTACCATCTTTTCAGTTAGCCATTAAACGGTATCAACCACTGAGGACTCTCAAGTCTAAATATTTTTCTATTCTTGGAATTGAAATTCATCATTTTATTGTCCTAGTAAAACTTCATTTATTATTGTTTGAAGTACATACATTTGCAATGGCCACGTAACAAGGCAATAACTCAATATTTTATGCCTACACCCTCCTTGACCCTGGGCTTCAACACCGCCAGTTGCTGCTCAGAAGTGTTACATGCACAGATGAAAACAATCGATGATGTGTTTGTGGGGTTCAATAACGCCTGCTGTTCCCCTGCTGTGTGTCTGCCAAAAATTACTGCTGCTAACTACAACTTCAACTTCAAACATCTCATACAAGGCCTCTGCCTACACCCTCCTTGACCCTGGGCTTCAACACCGCCAGTTGCTGCTCAGAAGTGTTAGATGCACAGATGAAAACAATCGATGATGTGTTTGTGGGGTTCAGTAACGCCTGCTGTTCCCCTGCTGTGTGTCTGGCAAAAATTACTGCTGCTAACTACAACTTCAACTTCAAACATCTCATACAAGGCCTCTGCCTACACCCTCCTTGACCCTGGGCTTCAACACCGCCAGTTGCTGCTCAGAAGTGTTAGATGCACAGATGAAAACAATCGATGATGTGTTTGTGGGGTTCAGTAACGCCTGCTGTTCCCCTGCTGTGTGTCTGGCAAAAATTACTGCTGCTAACTACAACTTCAACTTCAAACATCTCATACTAGGCCTCTGCCTACACCCTCCTTGACCCTGGGCTTCAACACCGCCAGTTGCTGCTCAGAAGTGTTCTATGCACAGATGAAAACAATCGATGATGTGTTTGTGGGGTTCAGTAACGCCTGCTGTTCCCCTGCTGTGTGTCTGGCAAAAATTACTGCTGCTAACTACAATTTCAACTTCAAACATCTCATACTAGGCCTCTGCCTACACCCTCCTTGACCCTGGGCTTCAACACCGCCAGTTGCTGCTCAGAAGTGTTAGATGCACAGATGAAAACAATCGCTGATGTGTTTGTGGGGTTCAGTAACGCCTGCTGTTCCCCTGCTGTGTGTCCGGCAAAAATTACTGCTAGCTACCTACACATGGTGAAAAAAGCATGACATGTCAAAGTGTCTAGTGCTACACATAGATATGAGGCTGCACCCTGATTTCTAAGCTGTAAACATTTGAAACGTCAGCTTTAAAACCATAAAATGATTAGTCTTTGCCACAAATCTGTAACAAAATAACTGTGACATATTATTTCAGATATGCACATGTCGAAAACAAATGCTAACACAAAAGCCTACTTATGCTATAGGATACTGATGGTCAACCTTGTCATTCCATAGCTTCGACAAATCCAACTCACATCATGACTCAAATGCTGCAATGTTGGAAGTGCATAATGTGGGTTGAACTTTGACAACAGCTGCAGTGCGAAGGTTAGACTTCAGTGTTCTTGGCTTTTAAATAAAAGCATACAAGTAAATATAATAATCCAATGTTGATTAAGGGACGTGATGTACACCTGTAATGTTGTGCAAACAATGCATGTAGGAATAGTCCTCTTCAACATTACTTATATTTGTGTCATTTTAAAAAATACATATTTAATTAGAAAGTTAGCAGCCCATATCATAAAGGTCCTTCATGTAAACATGATAATCGCTAACAAAAATCATGCATTACCTTGTTAAAGTCAATACTGCATAGTCACAATAGCAAAATATATACCTGTAAGTGGTGCTGAAAGAACGACAACTGATAGAATAGGTGAATGATATCTATTTATCAGACTGAATAGCGACACCTGTACAATGTCGATATAATACTGTACCTTAACAAAACAGCTGTGTCACACCTCACACTCGTTTTTCTTGTAGCTTGTTATGTAATAGGGCACATGCGTGTATGTTTCATCATAGGTGCATGTTTACTGAGTAAAGCAGTCATGACAACGCCTTTGTGTTGTCGGTACGCTTGCGATGATGAACGATGCGCACCGTGAATGTTAGTCTGCGTCATAAGACGCACAGACGCTCCAATACCCAACGCGTCACAGCAGGAAGCCAGTCTGTGCATCCAAACAAAGGCGCAACCATACATGCACGTAACCTTTTATAAAGCTATATAAAAAAAGGATGTAGTAGTAACGCACACTTTATTGAGGTACAGTATTACATCGCCATTCAACATCTGTGGCTATGCAGTCTCATCTATATATACCTTATCTATCCGTTGTCATGCTTGCAAGTCCACAGTCAGGCATAAATAGCTGTTTTGACTATGCACTATGCACTTTTTAAAGTTTTTGTTTGTTAATATAAATGATTGGCACATATTATTAGTATTACATGATGGAAATTTTAGATATTTTTAAAAACTTTTTAGTGATATTATTCACCAAATGTAAACTTTTATGAATGTCAAAGATAACTTGTAATTCTGATTATGTTTTTAAGTCAGCCATTCATTGTCTACACAATAGAAATGGTGTACATACTGTTAATTAGCCATCATTAATGAATTCTGATATGTACTTGTATGCTTTTATTTTAAACCGTATAGCAGATTATTTAACCTATTTTAATTGTGGTTTGCATTGCTTTTCAACATGTTAATGTATGCGTTTATGTTTGTAAATTATTAATTTACATATATTTTTTTAAGTAAAATCATCATCTTATGGTACTAAAGGTTATATTTCTCTTGTTTGGAGTATAGACATTTTTAATTGACACGTAACAAGGAAAATACTTGATCTAGTATTTAAACATCCTCCTTGACCCTGGGCTCCAACACCGCCAGTTGTTGCCTGGAAGTGCTGTTAGCACAGTCAACACTTGCTCCTGTGTTACTGGGGTTCAGTAATGTCAGCTGTTCCCCTGCTGTGTGAATGGCAAAAAGTCCTGCTGCCTCCAACCGGTTCTCTTCTCATCCCTGGGCTCCAACACCGACAGTTGTTGCTCGGAAGTGTCATTGGCACTGGTACTCACTCCTGCCCAGACTGGTTACAGCACGCCATCTGTTTCCTGTCAGTGTAAACGTCACTTAGCCTCCAATAAGTTGTCCTGTCGTGTTGCGGTCGGGTTACCCGACTCTATGGTGCCTGGAGTTTAGGTGCTTCCTATGTGTGCTGCGGGATATGCAAATAAAGGCTGTTTCCGTTGTGACAATAGGACAATCACCCACTGTAGTACTGTGGGATTCGGTAACTGCGGCCGGCTCGCGGCCTGTCAACTTAAATTTCCATGGGTACCTTCTGCTACCCATCCGGGTTCCAGTACCGTCAGCTGGTTCTCCGCAGTGCCTTTGGCCTAGGTGCCTCCATCTCGGTATCCGAGTTCCAGCAACGTCTGCTGGTCCTTGGTAGTGCTATGGAGCACAGGTACCTCCTGCTTAGTAACCGTGTCCCAGTAACGTCAGCTGGTCCTCGGTTGTGCCATTGGCTCTTTTCCTTCTGCTGCCCCTCCGGGTTCCAGCACAGTCAGCTGGTCCTCGTTACTTGCATTGGCTCTTGTACCTTCTGCTACCCGTCCGGGTTCCAGTACCGTCAACTGGTTCTCCGCAGTGCCTTTGGCCTAGGTGCCTCCATCTCGGTATCCGAGTTCCAGCAACGTCTGCTGGTCCTTGGTAGTGCTTTGGAGCACAGGTACCTCCTGCTTAGTAACCGTGTCCCAGTAAAGTCAGCTGGTCCTCGGTTGTGCCATTGGCTCTTTTCCTTCTGCTGCCCCTCCGGGTTCCAGCACAGTCAGCTGGTCCTCGTTACTTGCATTGGCTCTTGTACCTTCTGCTACCCGTCCGGGTTCCAGTACCGTCAACTGGTTCTCCGCAGTGCCTTTGGCCTAGGTGCCTCCATCTCGGTATCCGAGTTCCAGCAACGTCTGCTGGTCCTTGGTAGTGCTTTGGAGCACAGGTACCTCCTGCTTAGTAACCGTGTCCCAGTAACATCAGCTGGTACAAGGTTGTGCTACAAATACAAGATACAGAACAAGAGACACAAGAACAATAAGCAGAAGATCTAAAAGCAGAAGAACATGAAGTATAAGACCAAAATGAAGAGCAAAATATATGCTCTAAATTATAAGCAGAAGAAGACTAAGCAGTGTATGGGGGTGAGTCCGTTCCTCCTCGTGGTGCCCCTGGTAAATGCCTGATGCTGCAGGCTAAACTGAACACGGACAAATACTGTTGTAATTTAAATCTTTTGTGGCAGCAAGAACGGAACGATGAAAAAATCATACTTTTACAGATTACAAGTACAGGAATCTCTGTCACAAATAAGAATATGATGAAGAAGATGAAGGACTATAATATGAAGAAGAATAATAGTTTAAAAAGAACAATATGAGTAATGTTAACAAAAAGATGAAAAGCAAGAAGTTTTAGAAGAAGATAAAGAAGGTGAAGATGAAGAATAATTTGATGACAAAGATGATGCTGCTGAAGATTATGAAGGAGAAAGTGTGGCACTGGCAAAAGTTAAAAAGGTGAAGAGCATGGAAGTTGTGAAACATACATATTTGCCAAAATAGAAAAAAGGTTAACAACATTGTCAATTTCTTCGTCAATCCGAACGTATTTCCTAAAAAAAAAAATTAATGCTATTCCATTGGATTGGGTTAAACATCTATGCCTTTAATGTCTCCTCAACCTCCCCCAATACATTCTACATTACTCTTTGTTGTTTTCCTTCATGTACAATTAACCTACAAGGCAAGAATGGGTTTTTTTTTATTTCGATATTTTGTTCCCATAGACTTACATTGGACTTCCGGTATCGGTATCGGGTATCGCCGATATTTTTTGGGTATCGGCGATACCATTCCGATTCCGATACTTTTGGATATCGGAAAGTATCGCTCAACTCTAGTCACCAGTGCTGGTTTCCCCTGTCCAGGAATCACCAGCACGTGTGAACTAGGCCTAAGATGTTGTAGAGTTTTCTATGGAAAAGTTTTGATATTTCACCAGAAGAACATTTGTGAGGTCAGACACTGTATTGGATGATTGGGACTGGTTTACAAATTAATTATAGTTCATTCCAAAGATATTGGATGGGGTTGATATCAGGGCAATGGGTAGAACAATCAAGCTTTTCCAGAACAAACTTTCCCAAACTTGGCCATGCCTATATAGAATTTCCACAGTCATGCAACAACAGAATAACGTCGTTCACAAACTGTTCTCAGAAAAGTTGAGAATGTAGAATTGTCTAAAATGTATTTGTATTCCAAAACATTATGCCTCCTCCACCAAACTTTACAGTTGGGCCAAACATTCAAGTAGGTCATGTTATCCTGGCGTTTGCCAAACCCTGATTCATCCATCAGTCTGTCAGATAGCGAAGCGGAATTTGTTATTCCACAGAACGTTTCCACAGCTCCAGGGCAACACTGAAATTCAGTGAGCTATTTTGAGCAATTTTTCACAAATGTATTTAAAGGCAAATTGAATGGAAAGGGAATGGATCTTATAAACCGTGGGCCATGGGACTAAATGAGAAATGTGAAATTATTTATTTGATGAGTGTCTCACTTTAGTGCACCCTAGGATCATAAAAACATAAGTATTTTTAGCTATATTGAAAGTGACTTTCCAAGTTAATATTTTAATTTTTCCTCTTCTGTTGTAGCAGTCGTAAAACAAGCTTTATATGTTATATGATCTGCTCTTCATTTGTCTCAGCGTCGGCTCAGAGTCTCTGTGATCTAGTTTGCATTTCCAATGGGAAAATGTAAGTATTTGAATATATTACATAAAGATTTGAATTGAAATCTTCAATGATGCCTCCGGGAATTATCAGGATCCATATACTGTATTACAGAAGAGATGGCTCATTCCACAAAGGGGGACACTAACATGTTGTTTTTTGGTCTCCTCGCCCTGGCACTAATTGTTCTCATAACTGGAATGTTGATACATTCATTTATTATAGGCGTCAATGTCAATGACTGGTGGAAAAGAAGATCAGTGACGTCTATTGACCACATTGTAACTTTTCTTGGGATTTCAAGGATAAGCACTCAATGTGTTCTTACTCTATATTTGCTTTTGGCTACATTCTTTCAGAGCAGTCTGGACTCAAATGTAATTTTGGTGATTTTTGGTCGATTTTTTGCTTTTTTTACTTTTACTAATGTTTGGTTAACAACACTACTCTCCATCGTTTTCTGTCTGAAGATCTCCAGCCTCCGCACCAGACTGTTCCTGTATCTGAGGAGGGTGATATTACCCAGGACTGGTCATTTCATTGTAGCCTGTGTTTTTCTTTCTGCTTTCATTTCTTTGATTCACATGTTGATGCTTCACACTGAGGTGACCAATGATGGAACTTACAATTCAACCATGGTTTGCACTGACATTAATGTTATATATGGCTTTTCTATAGGTGTCTCCATCTCATTGATTCTCTGTTACATCTCTTCAGTCCTCTTCACCTCACTGTATCATCACACAGTAAAGATGAAGATGAGCAGTAATTTATCCATCAATTTGGAGACTTATTACTCAACAATGACATTTGTATCCTTCACCTTCATATACAGCACTATATACTTCATTGGACATTTTGTTTGTGTCTTTTATTTATACTTTTTTTGTGCATACTCTAGATGGGTTTATATTGCTTTAGATATTCTACCGACTCTACATTCCTCCTATCTGATCTACATAACATCCAGACTCCGGAGTCAGATGTCCAAAGTTCTGGAGAACATCATTGATTTCTTTTTTCAAAGTAGAGATACAGAAAACAGTGAGAACATAGAAGAAGTAGCTCAATAGAGTAAATTAATAGGCTGGAAAATCAGTATGACGGAGGTGCAAGATTTTATTTGATCAGCACAATGAATAGGCCTTTTTCTCAAACACTAATCTCTGTTCTGTTTCCTTTCCTTCACAGTTTTATGGCTTTCTTTCCCTATCTCTATGGCTAAACTTTGATGTCTTCTGTTATATCTGCTGTATTTTCTCCTTCTGCTTTTATACAGGATAGGATAGTTCTTCCTGATTGGCTGGGATATAGCATGTGATACGATAGCTGCAAAGCATTTGGTTAATTCTGCCTGGTCATACCCCAAGATAATGAGATCTTATTATGGGATAAATGGACTTATCTACAGTGCAGAAGATCTTGGCGCACCAGTGCACAGAGACCTTGGTGCCGACATTGTAAAAAAACTTGCACTACCCATTTACAATTCTGGTAAAAACATAACAATGGACAATTACTTCAAAAGTGTAGAACTTGGCAATTTTTTGCTTGCAAAACAACTTACAGTGCTTGGTACTATAAGGCCAAATCGACGAGATATTCCTCCGGTGATGAAGCACAGTCCACAGAGAGAACTTTATGACAGTGTCTTTGGGTTCAGCGACAAATCAACAATGGTCTCTTACAAAGCTAAGAAGGACAAATCCGTTACTGTAATGTATGTGATACAGTTCATATAGCGTCTTGTGCTTGGGTGCGATGAAAATACTTGAGACACAGGTTGAAAAAGAAAGTCTTGTATTGCTTCATACAAATTGGCAAAATAAACATACAGGTTGCAAACACAGAAGCAGGAGACACAGCAGGCCAAAGTAATCTAAGTTCATCAATAACTCTCCACAACAGATTCAGATCTTCTTCTATGTTACCGCAAGTCCATGCAACCGTGAGGCTTTCAAGAGCAGAGTTCAGAGTCCACAAGAGCTCCAGAGTTTCTCAGTAGAAATGGCTGGAGTACAAAGTCCAAGGCTTCAGGAGTCAGAACACAGGTTCACTGCAGGCCAGATTCTGAAGCACTGATTGCTCAGGTGTGGCTGTTTAAGAAGCAAACGGAGAGAATCAGGGCGGGAACATGCAAGCTGGAAAACTCCATTTTAACTGAGGGCAAGATAGCTGCAGCAAAACAGAAAGCAAAATGGCCGACGAACAAACTGAGTTTCAGAAACAGATATACAGAACCTTACATTACTCCCCCCTTAGGGGCAACCTCCGGATGACCTCAGACCAGGCTTGTGTGGGTACCTCTGATGAAACTGACGGAGCAAGCGAGGAGCATTAACGTTATTGACTGGCTCCCATGAGTTGTCCTCCACTGGGTAGCCCTGCCATTTGATCAGATATTGTAACTGATTTCTATACAACCTGGAATCTAAAATCCTTTCCACCACAAATTCTTCCTGACCATCGACTAGCACTGGGTCAGGGCAAGGAGAAGAACGTCCAGGAAACGTATTGGGTGTTGCAGCCTTTAGTAGGGATACATGAAAGACAGGGTGGATTCTCATAGTTCTGGGCAATTGAAGACGACAAGCAACGGCACTTATAATCTTACTGATTTTATAGGGTCCAATGTACTTATGTCCCAACTTAGATGATGGAATCCTTAACTTAAGATTTCTGGTTGACAGCCAGACCAGGTCTCCTACCTTAAAAACTGGTGCAGGTTTACGAAATTTATCTGCTGCCTTCTTGTACCTTTCCTGAGCCGATTCCAGATTCTCCTTTAGAAGATCCATATTCTTCTGTAAAGTCGTGACTCTTTCAGCCACTGCTGGCAAAGGCGTCTCTATGGGAAATCGTGGTAGAATATTAGGATGATAACCTAAATTAGAGAAAAAAGGAGACTGTTTAGTGGAGGCACTCTGAGAGTTGTTGTAAGAGAACTCAGCCAATGGAAGTAGATCCACCCAATCATCCTGTAGGTGGCAGATAAAACAGCGGAGATACTGCTCCAGGGTTTGATTGGTTCGTTCGGTTTGTCCATTAGTCTGGGGATGAAAAGCAGAAGAAAGGTTTACTTTAATGTCCAATGCTGCACAGAAATTTGCCAAAACCTAGAAGTGAATTGCACCCCTCGATCCGAAATAACCTCATCCGGTACTCCATGTAAACGAAACACATCTTTAATCATCAAATCTGATGTCTGTTTTGCAGTGGGTAAGCCGACACAAGGGATAAAATGAGCTGCCTTTGTTAAACGATCAACCACCACTAGAATAGTGTTCTTCCCTTGAGAGGTTGGTAATTCGACAATGAAGTCCATAGAAATGGATCCCCACGGGCGGGACGGGGTGGGAAGAGGCTGTAACAGACCAGTTGGTGAAGAGCGAGGTGTTTTGCATCTTGCACAAACCTCACATGAAGTGACATAATCCAAAACATCCTTCCTACAAGTGGGCCACCAAAAGAAACGAGAAAGAAATTCCTGTGTCTTTAGAATTCCTCTATGCCCGGCTATTTTGGAATCATGAATGAGTTGCAATACTCTCAATCTGACTGTTTCAGGTATATACAGACGTTGTCCCAGAATCCACACACCATTCTTAAAGACAAGACTTACGTCCCTTGGGGGTTGAGCCAAAAAAGAATCCGCATGGTATGCTTCCTTGATGTCTTTAATTAGGTCTTGATGATGAATCACTCCTAGGAATCTAGAGTCAGGAAGAATAGTCTTAGGAGGAGTAATTGGACGTGTCTCTGCTGAGTAAATCCTAGAGAGTGCATCAGCCTTTCCATTGCGCGATCCTGGTCTATAAGAAATAATAAAATTAAATTGGTTTAAGAAAAGATTCCAGCGAGCCTGGCGAGGAGTCAGGCACTTAGCCGACCTGATAAACTCAAGATTACGATGATCTGTCAGAACGACTATTTGCTGTGCAGCTCCTTGCAGAAGGTGTCTCCATTCTTTGAAGGCGGCAATAATGGCCAACAACTCTCTATTGCCCACATCGTAGTTCTTCTCAGCCGAAGATAACTGCTGGGAAAAGAAGGCACAGGGATGCAAGACATTCTTCTCACCTGTTCTCTGAGAGAGTATAGCTCCCACGGCACAGTCTGAAGCATCCACCTCTATTATGAAGGCAAGCTCTGGGTTGGGATGTACTAGAATAGGTGCAGTGGTAAATTTATCTTTTAGACGGGAAAATGCTTCCTGGGCTTGGGGAGTCCAGGAGAACTTAGACTCTTTCCGGGTAAGTTGGGTGATAGGTGACACTACCTCAGAGAAATTTCTAATGAAACGTCTATAGAAGTTTGCAAACCCGATGAAGCGCTGTACCTCCTTCACATTTCTAGGACTTGGCCAATCATTGATGGCTTGGGTTTTACTTCCATCCATACTAATTCCTTGTGTAGACAGTACATACCCCAGAAATTGAATTTCGGTCTTATGGAATTCACACTTTTCAAGCTTGATGTAAAGATGATTTTGTCTTAGACGTTCCAAGACCATTCTCACATGTCCATGATGTTCCTCTGTGGAGTTAGAAAAAATTAAAATATCATCCAAATAAATTACCACGAATGTATCTAGGAGATCCCTGAAGATGTCATTCACCAAGTGTTGGAAAGTGGCTGGGGCGGTACTCAGACCAAAAGGCATAACCAGATATTCAAAGTGTCCATAGCGTGACCTGAATGCAGTCTTCCATTCATCCCCAGGTCTAATACGGACTAAGTTATAGGCCCCACGAAGATCTAGTTTAGAAAAAATTTTAGCATGTCGCACTCTCTCCAATAACTCAGGGATTAAAGGCAATGGATACGGTTTCTAATAGTAACCTTATTAAGTTCCCTATAGTCTACGCATGGTCTCAGGGATCCATCTTTCTTCTTTACAAAGAATATGGGTGCCCCTGCAGGAGATGAAGAGGGGCGTATGAAGCCCTTGGCTAGATTTTCGTCTATGTACTCTTTTAAAACCTTCAGCTCGGGCCCCGCCAGGGGTAGATCTTACCAAAAGGTATCTCTGCTCCAGGCAATAATTCAATTGGACAATCATATGGACGATGAGGAGGAAGCTGGTCAGCGTTCTTCTTGTCACATAAATCCACATAGTCCTGGTATACAGCTGGTAATTCAGGGACTGACATGGTTCCTTTAGGAACAGAGCAAGCTGAAATTTTTTGACTCATCTGTTTCTCTGGGAAGTGTAATTCCTTGGTCTCCCAGTTAATGGTAGGATTCTGAGCCTGCAGCCATGGTAGCCCTAGAATAATGGGAAAGTGAGGAGAAGAGATAAGCATAAAGGACAGTTTCTCTTGATGATCTTTACCCATAAGAACCTTTAAAGGCTCTGTTTCCTGATCCACTGGTCCAGAGGTCAGCAGGGAGCCATCCACAGTTTCCATCTGTACGGGAGCAGCCTTCTTCACTGAACGTATTCCCTGTTTTAGAGCAAAGGAGACATCCATAAAATTTCCACTTGCACCTGAGTCGATCATGGCAGAGCTAGACACCCAGGCTGAGTCAACCCAGAGTTTGATGGAAAGAAAACAGTGAGAATTGTTTTTCTTACAACTCAGCTGGGACACCGCTGAGGAAACTTGAAAGATGGCAGCATTTACACAGTCAACGTCCTCAGAGGTAACGGAGTTTAAGTCCGAGAAATCAAGATCTGTTGCTGCAGCTCTCTCTGGAGCCTGAGGCTCGGACCTGACAGATCCCCTCTCGCAACACTCACAATGAATGAGTGCTGCAGTAGTCTTGCGAGAACGGCTGGGACAGTTAATAATAAAGTGCCCTGACTTACCACAATAAAAACATAGATTTTCCTTAAAACGATGTTCCTTGCGTGCATCACTAACCCGTCGTAGTAAAGAGTCTACCTGCATAGGTTCAGGTTCAGGTTCCCGTGTAATCCTATTCAGAGGTTCCTTAGCTGGAGAGGAAGGTAGGAAAAGATTAGTACGATTGCTTTCGAACCATCTCTCTTGCCTGCGTTCAGTTAAACGAGTATCAATACGGATGCAGTAGTTAATAAAGTCACCTAACGCAGTGGGAGGGTCGGCACGAGCAAGTTCATCCTTAATCAGTGGGGATAACCCCTTTCGAAAAATAGATTTTTTGGCGGAATTGTCCCATGTGGTATCA
The DNA here is from genome assembly GCA_033576555.1 of Oophaga sylvatica. Classification (NCBI taxonomy): domain Eukaryota; kingdom Metazoa; phylum Chordata; class Amphibia; order Anura; family Dendrobatidae; genus Oophaga; species Oophaga sylvatica. The sequence continues at coordinate 121,481 of JARQOD010000577.1, read as the reverse complement.
AGGGCCCATTTCCTGAAATCCAAGGCATATTCAGCTACCGAGTGCTTACCTTGGCGCAAAGCTAATATGGCTGCTTCAGCTGTTGCACCTCGATTGGGGTCATCAAACACCTGCCCCATGGCTGAAATAAAATCATCAAGGTGATCCAAACAATCATCCTCAGTCTCAATCAGAGGGTTTGCCCATATCAAAGCCTTGTTGGTAAGCAACATAATTATAGTAAGCACCTTAGATCGTTCAGTAGGAAATTGTGAAGCATGTGCAGAAAAAAAAAGATTACATTGATTAACAAATCCCCTGAATTTTTCACGTTCACCACCAAAACGAAAAGGAGGCAACTTGGGAATCCCAGAACTCGGGGCCACGGCAGGAGCCTGGACTCGCCCCTCCAGAACCTCAATCCTGGCTCGCAAATCCTGAGTAGTCTGTCCAACCACTTGCATATTGTGATTATTTAGGTCCTGAAGATTTGTAAAACGGGTCTTTATATTCTGCAACTCTGCAAGGATATTATCAGTCACTCCACAAAGTTCCTTCATGCGGGCCTCCATTTTCCAGATCTTTTAAGACAGGATACTGGAAGAAGAGGAGAGAGAAAAAAAAAACAATAGTGTTCACCTGTGGCAACACTGAAGAAAGAAAAAACTTTAAGGGAACTGCTCACCTGGAATGGTTGTGAGAAGTCACAACCACTATTATCACAGAAAGCTTTCAACCAGACATCTGATATCCAGAGTTTCAGCAGACAAAAGAGAAGAGAAAAAAAAAAAAAAAAAAAACAATAGTGTTTACCTGTGATAACTCTGCAGAAAAAAAAAACTTAAGGGAATTGCTCACCTGGAATGGTTGTGAGAAGTCACAACCACTGTTATCACAGAGAGTACAACCGGACATCCGATATCCACAGTACAGCAGACAAGCCTTTCCAGACCCAGCAGACACTAACGTTTGGCTTCAGAATCTTGTAATGTATGTGATACAGTTCATATAGCGTCTTGTGCTTGGGTGCGATGAAAATACTTGAGACACAGGTTGAAAAAGAAAGTCTTGTATTGCTTCATACAAATTGGCAAAAATAAACATACAGGTTGCAAACACAGAAGCAGGAGACACAGCAGGCCAAAGTAATCTAAGTTCATCAATAACTCTCCACAACAGATTCAGATCTTCTTCTATGTTACCGCAAGTCCATGCAACCGTGAGGCTTTCAAGAGCAGAGTTCAGAGTCCACAAGAGCTCCAGAGTTTCTCAGTAGAAATGGCTGGAGTACAAAGTCCAAGGCTTCAGGAGTCAGAACACAGGTTCACTGCAGGCCAGATTCTGAAGCACTGATTGCTCAGGTGTGGCTGTTTAAGAAGCAAACGGAGAGAATCAGGGCGGGAACATGCAAGCTGGAAAACTCCATTTTAACTGAGGGCAAGATAGCTGCAGCAAAACAGAAAGCAAAATGGCCGACGAACAAACTGAGTTTCAGAAACAGATATACAGAACCTTACAGTTACATTACTCAGTACAATGCATCATGATGCCATTGTTGAACTCAATACCCGGAAAAAAAACCTGAAATCATCATGTACTATAATAAAACTAAAGGAGGTGTGGACAAGATGGATGAAATGATTGGGGAAAACACATGCAAAAGGCAAACACAACGTTGGCCTGTAATCTTGTTTGCAAATATGCTTGATGTATCAGCCCTGAATGCCTACCTTCTTTATTGTAAAATTAATCCCGATTTCCATGCTAATAGGAGTGACAAGAGGCACCTATTCTTGAAGGACCTTTGCCGTGAACTTATAATGCCACACATGATGCAGCGAAGGGACACACAATTCATGCCAAAGCAAACGATTGAAGCTATGAAACGTTGTGGTGTAAGTTTTCCAAGAATTCAACATCGAGAAGAAAGAAAACGAAAGCGATGCTTTATTTGTCCATCAGAAAAAGACAGGAAAACCGAGCGGTACTGCACCATTTGTGGAGAAAATGTTTGTAAAGAACATTCTTTAGAGAAGATAACATGCGAAAATTGTGATGGAGAGTAATAAAATTGAAAAGTAAAGGAAAAGTTAGAAACGAAAACTAGTTGCAGGTTTTGTTTACTTCAATTTACATGTTATGTCTCTTTATAACACTTATAATTGTGTGCATTTGTCATATCTGACTTTACAATTTTGAAATAAACTCAAAATATGCCTACTTATTTTTTTTTTTGTCAATTCCTTCCATATAAGTTGCAAACGGGCCTAAAAGGCCCGGGATATGTAAGAGTGTAGATTCCGAATGTCATGCATCGTAGGGTTAAGGTCATGCAATATTTTGCAATGTAATAATTAACTGAGGCATTCTTAATTATCTGTGTAACAAAAAAAACAAATAGTTTGAATTCTATGTGCACAGCGAAATCCTGAAAATTCAACACAAATTTGATTCATATCATCTTTAATAAATAGCCTAATAAATTATAGATTACAGAAAATTATTTAGACTCAACATAAGGGATGAGCGGACCCGTGGAAGTTTGGATTCAACAGGTTTAGCCAATCTTTACTCCATGCTTTGGTTTGGGTACCAAAACTTGACCCTAGACTGAAACCTTGTATAAGTCAATGAAGACCCAAACTTTGGTAATGCAAAATGGCTGTAAAATAGTCATAGTAAATGATAGAGTGCTGAAAATGGAAGCAAAATGAGGGTAAGAGCCAGATAATAGTCCTGAAAACAAATGTGGATAGGATAGCGACTTAAAATAAAATAGAATAAAAAAACATAATCTTGAACCAGTAGGCGGAGGTTCATGCGGAGGAGTGGAGCAATGCCTTGTTTGTTTATTTTACTGTGCTTGTTATTAAATAGCTAAATAAATGATAAAACAATGTGGAGTCCTCCCGATTTTTAACACACAAGCCACAGGAAAACAGACAGCTGTGAAATAGTTATTTTGTGCAGGGAAGGGGCCAATATCCATGGCCCTTCCCAGCCTATTAATATCAGTTCCTAGCTGTTTGCTTTGCCTTTGCTGGTTAATAAAAATGTGAATTCCTCAAAAAGTAATGTTTGGTCCCCCCTATTTTAATGAACAGCTAAGGCAAAGCAGACAGCTGGGGACTGATATTAATAGGCTGGGAAGGGCCATGGATATTGGTCCCTTTCCAAGCCTAATAAGACCAGATCTGGGCTGCCACAGAAATTGCACATTTATTAGATGCACCATTTCTGGTACTTAGCCTCGGCTCTTACCGATTGCCCAGGTGCAGTGGCAATTAGAGTTGGGGTAATGGGATTGTGGGTTTTATGTCCAGCAACTAGCGCTGATATCAAGCCCATGGGTTTCCATGTCCACATAGAGCTCCCACAATGATCCCAGTCTCCATCTTCCAGTGTATGGAGCCCCGTGGACTGGAGTAGCAGTCACTGCTGGGTCTCATGACATACTCCGTTAGGCCTGCTGGAGTAAAGCGTGAGAGCATTTCTCATGGGTGATGAAATAATCACTGGTAGATGGAGACTGGGATAGTTGTGGATCCTCCATGTAGGCTATGGCAGACTGATGTGTTTTTTTCATAAATTTGTAAAAGTAAGGAATTCTTTGGAAGTTTTTCTTAAATAAAGATGTTAGGGATCGAGTTCCCGCTGCTGCACAAGAGGAATCTCGAACCAGTCCTGCTGCAGTCCCCCATCCATCTCCGGCCGCAGTGGAACCTGCTCAGCAGAGATGTCGGTCCCAGCGTCTCACCCGGTATAGTACTGTGTAGAGACTTGCTGCTGCCGCTCCTGGATCCTCTGTTGTAACTAGTGTTGAGCAGGCAGATATGGGACTAAGTCCTCTGTTTCTCCATCTGAGCATTCCCAGGGCAAGATCTTCCATTGGAGATCAGGGGTCACATGCTCGGATATAGCTGCAAATCCTATTGGTCCTCCAGGAAGGTCCTGAAGCTGTTGGTGTTCTGAAGCAGCTTTCTATTGGTCCTTTCTGGAAGGTCTCGTTGCTACTATAAAAAGGTGGCATAACCGCACGGCCGTGCGCTAGTATCAAATTTGTTACGTGCTTGCGCCAGTGTGGTTATGCATGTGTTTAGGGACCCGGCTGAAATAAGCCCCTAGAATACCGGCACCTCCGGTGGGGAGTTGTGTGTATGGATTCAGGGCTCTGGCTGAAATAAGCCCTAGAATATTGGCTTCTCCGGTGAGGAGTTTGCTGTGTGCATTGTTGACTACTTTATGTTGAAGCTGCGCAGTCCGGACGTAACCCGGTGGCGGGACGCGGACATCGCTATTAGTCAGCGTTTAGTGTTATGAATGTGCTAGAGATGGTTTCTGAGCAGAGGCTTCCTCTGGTGGTTACAGACAGTACTGAACCTTTCAGCGAGGAATGGCAATCTGGGATCACGGACTGGTCTGATATAAGGGAGGTTCCCTCCCATGATGGTTGCCGGTGATCAATTGTTCTTGTCTCAATTGTGGTTCCTGGTTCATTTGGAAGTTTGCTGAGTCTTGCCTGCATCTTCTGCTATCAGATAAGATATTTTCTGCTTTTATTTTTGTGCTTGCTTTTTGCATTGTTCCCTGCATTTGTGTGGAGGTCAGCCAGGTCCCCTCCGGGGGCTTGTGCTCCTCTCAGTTTATCTGGAGCCACTGTTGTTTGTTCATTTGCTTTTTCCTGTTTTTTCAGTGGCTGCGGCTTAGTTTTGCTACACCAGAGAACTGATTTAGGTGGTAGAGATCGTGTGATCTCAGGTCTTTTTGCAATCAGAAGAGTTGGTATTTTTTAGGGTTTTTTTTGGATTGCAGTGAGTATCCTTTCCTGTACTCTTCTGTCTAGACAGATTGGGCCCCAGCGTTTGCTCATTCTATTTTCTGTCTGTGTCCGTGCTTCTTCTTGTCTAACTGCCATTACATGTTTGGGGGCTTCCTATTTTCTTTGGGGATCTGCTCCGGGGCAGATAGCTTTCATCTTTCTGCCTTTAGGTGTAGTTATCTCTCAGGCTGTGACGAGGCGTCTAGGATCAACGTAGGAACGCTCCACGGCTACCTCTAGTTGTGTGGTTAGTTCAGGTTACTGCAATCCAATAGGTTCCAGCCTCTCTGGTGTATTGCCGTTTTTGCTTATTCTCCTCAGCTACCAAAACATAACAGTTTAGGTTGGGACTCTGTGGAGCAACAGAGTTCTCTTATATCACCATATAGCGCCACATCCTTTTATTTAGCGGCTCAGTGGAGTAACAGAGTTTGCCCAATTCGCCATATAGTGCTACGGCGACCATATCTGCGACTCTGCGGGATAACAGAGTTCGCTCATGCTGTCCTATTGACCTCTTGCCTGGAGCAGAACCTCCTCGGGGAAGGGTCTATCCCCTCTCTCTTCCTGAGACGGAGGCTATGTCTCAATATATCCAGAAAAATCTGGCAAGAGGGTTCATTAGGAAGTCGGTGTCACCAGCAGGGGCGGGGTTCTTCGTGCTGAAGTAGAATGGAGAATTACGTCCGTGTATAGATTACAGGGGTCTTAACGCCATCACCGTTAAGAATAAGTACCCGTTGCCCCTGATTTCTGAACTCTTTGATAGGCTCGGGGAGCAAGGGTATTTTCCTAAATTAGATCTGCGTGGTGCTTATAACCTGATTCGCATCCATGAAGGGGACGAATGGAAGATTGCTTTTAATACCAGGGATGGGCATTATGAATACCTGGTGATGCACTTTGGGTTCTGTAATGCCCCAGCCGTTTTCCAAGACTTTGTCAATGACATCTTCCGGGATATGCTTTCCACCTCTGTAGTAGTCTATCTGGATGATATTCTCATCTTTTCTCCAGATATTGACTCTCACTGGAGGGATGTCTGCAAAGTCTTTGAACTTTTACGGGCGAACTCCCTCTATGCAAAGTTGGTGAAATGCATGTTTGAGCAGGAGTCTTTACCTTTCCTGGGCTATATCATCTCCGCCCAGGGATTGGCTATGGATCCTGCCAAACTACAGGCTGTGATGGACTGGCAAGAACCCCATTCTCTTAAAGCAGTGCAGCGCTTTATGGGGTTCATTAATTATTATCGCCAGTTCATTCCCCATTTCTCGACTTTGGTAGCTCTCAGTCAGGGACACCGCACTGTACTTGCTCACTGAGCCAATGCACATGTCCTGAGTAAACAAACTGTGCCCTAAAAGATACCTGTGTAGAGAGGCAGCAGCAGGGAAGACGTGTGTTTCAGAGGACCAGGACCTGAAGCATGTGACTGCCAAGGGGTGGAGCTGACCACAGGTTTCTCAGAGGAAGCAGGAACAGCTAGAGAATGCTTCAGGCAAGAGGACCTGAAGCACGTGACTGCCTAGGCGTGTGGCCTAAGCTCAGGAGAACTAGTAGATGAAGGAAAACTCTAGAAGGGTAATTACGAAATAAAGTTACCAAGGTGCCTAGACAGAACGGATAGTCAGGATAGCCAGGTAATACACAGAGGTAGCAACGCAGTACAAGAGGAACGGGCAGAGAATAATCAGAACACAGCCAAGGGGTCATACACAGAGGGAGTAACGCAGTACAAGAGGAGCAGGCAGAGAATGATCAGAACACAGCCAAGAGGTCATACACAGAGGGAGCAACGCAGTACAAAAGGGACAGGCAAAACTCGTAACAGGGACACAGCCAAATCAGAACCAGACAGACAAAACGTAGCACAGGCACAAAGCACTGGCACAAGCACAGGGTCAGACACCCTCAGCCAAAGGTCAGAGTATAAACGACAAAGATTGGCCTCACAGTGAGGCTATAAAAAGCCTCCCAGGACCCAGAGAGAGGCCAACCAAGTTAACCCCACGACTACCTGGTCTGAGAACCCAGTAAACCATGACAGTACCCCCTTCTTAATGGGGGGCCTCTGGACCCACAGGTTTCCCAGGATTACGAGCATGGAATGCCCAAACCAGACGGTCAGCGTGTACCGATCTGGCCAGCACCCAAGACCGGTCCTCTGGACCATACCCCCTCCAATGCACCAGGTACTGTAAAGACCCCCGAGACCGCCGGGAGTCTACAATATGTTGTACCTCAAATTCCATGTGCCCATCAATCAAGACTGGGGAGGGAACAGCAACTGGTTCTTCTACTACCGATCCCAAGGGTTTTAGCAAGGATCTATGGAATACGTTATGGAGTTTCAAAGCAGGGGGGAGGCGAAGACGATACGCCACAGGGTTAATTACCTCAATGATCTCATAGGGACCTATGAACTTGGGCCCCAGTTTGGTGGAGGGCAGACGAAGACTTATGTTTCGCGTGGAGAGCCACACCTTGTCCCCACACTGCAACACCTGAGCAGGGCCCCTTTTTTTATCTGCAAAATGCTTATAAGTCTCCTGAGCCCTGAACATATTTAACCGAACTTTTGACCACAGATCCCTGATTCGGTTGATGCAGTCTTCAGCTTCTGGACAGTCCGAATCTAAACGTGAGAATTCACCAAAATGAGGGTTCAAACCATAATTAATAAAAAATGGTGACCTACCAGTAGATTGATTGGTACGGTTGTTGAAGGCGAACTCCGCTAACGGTAGGGCATCACACCAGTCGCTTTGCAGAGCAGAAGTCAAACATCGAAGAATTTGTTCAAGCGACTGGTTGGTGCGCGCCGTCTGCCCGTTACTTTCTGGGTGGTAGGCTGAGGAAAAGGACAAAGATATCCCCAACCTTTTGCAAAAAGCCCCCCAAAACTTGGCCACAAATTATGCCCCTCTGTCAGATGCAACATTCATAGGTACCCCATGTAACTGTACAATCTGTGCGAGGAAATGCTTAGCGAGAGTCTCTGCAGAAGGTAGACTTGCCATGGGTACAAAATGCGCTAACTTAGAAAACCTGTCCACAAATACCCAGATAACCGTGTTACCCCGAGAAGAAGGAAGGTTGGTAATGAAGTCCATGGACAAGTGGGTCCATGGCCTTCCTGGAATTGGCAAAGGCACCAATTCCCCGGCCGGCCGGCAATGAGAGCTCTTAGAACGAGCGCATACCCCACACGCAGCGACAGCCCTCAGTATGGTATCTACCAGCTACTGCTGGGTCTGAGCCATCATGCGCTGCTCAACATTCAACTCCTGGAACCGTTGCGTCAGATGTTTCACCTGACCTGCTAATACCTGCATGGGATCCATGGGGATAACACTCCTAAATCTCCCCCCTCTCAGAAAAACTGTAACGGTCATTTATAATGTCAGGGACACAGCACTGTACTTGCTCACTGAGCCAGTGCGCATGTCTTGAGTAAACAAAATGTGCCCTAAAAGATACCTGTGTAGAGAGGCAGCAGCAGGGAAGACGTGTGTTTCAGAGGACCAGGACCTGAAGCATGTGACTGCCAAGGGGTGGAGCTGACCACTGGTTTCTCAGAGGAAGCAGGAACAGCTAGAGAATGCTTCAGGCAAGAGGACCTGAAGCATGTGACAGCCTAGGGGCGTGGCCTAAGCTCAGGAGAACTAGGAGATGAAGGAAAACTCCTAGAAAGGTAACTATGAAATAAAGTTACCAAGGGGCCTAGACAGAACGGATAGTCAGGATAGCCAGGTAATACACAGAGGTAGCAAAGTAGTACAAGAGGAATGGGCAGAGAATACTCAGAACACAGCCAAGGGGTCATACACAGAGGTGTTATGTTTTGGTAGCTGAGGAGAATAAGCAAAAACGGCAATACACCAGAGAGGCTGGAACCTATTGGATTGCAGTAACCTGAACTAACCACACAACTAGAGGTAGCCGTGGAGTGTTCCTACGTTGATCCTAGACGCCTCGTCACAGCCTGAGAGATAATTACACCTAAAGGCAGAAAGATGAAAGCTATCTGCCCCGGAGCAGATCCCCAAAGAAAATAGGAAGCCCCCAAACATGTAATGGCGGTTAGACAAGAAGAAGCACGGACACAGACAGAAAATAGAATGAGCAAACGATGGGGCCCAATCTGTCTAGGCAGAAAAGTACAGGAAAGGATACTCACTGCAATCCAAAAAACCCTAAAAAATACCAACTCTTCTGATTGCAAAAACACCTGAGATCACACGATCTCTACCACCTAAATCAGATCTCTGGTGTAACAAAACTAAGCCGCAGCCACTGAAAAAACAGGAAAAAGCAAATGAACAAACAACAGTGGCTCCAAATAAACTGAGAGGAGCACAAGCCCCCGGAGGGGACCTGGCTGACCTCCACACAAGTGCAGGGAACAATGCAAAAAGCAAGCACAAAAATAAAAGCAGAAAATATTTTATCTGATAGCAGAAGATGCAGGCAACCTCCCTTATATCAGACCAGTCCGTGATCCCAGATTGCCATTCCTCGCTGAAAGGTTCAGTACTGTCTGTAACCACCAGAGGGAGCCTCTGCTCAGAAACCATCTCTAGCACATTCATAACACAGAGAGAGTAACGCAGTACAAGAGGAGCAGGCAGAGAATTATCAGAACATAGCCAAGAGGTCATACACAGAGGGAGCAACGCAGTACAAAAGGGACAGGCAAAACTCGTAACAGGGACACAGCCAAATCAGAACCAGTCAGACAAAACGTAGCACAGGCACAAAGCAATGGCAAAAGCACAGGGTCAGACACACTCAGCCAAAGGTCAGAGTATAAACAACAAAGATTGGCCTCACAGTGAGGGTATAAAAAGCCTCCCAGGACCCAGAAAGAGGCCAACCAAGTCAACCACGCGACTACCTGGTCCGAGAACCCAGTAAACCATGACACTCCCTTGGTAGCCCTCATCAAGAAGGGAGCAAATCCCAAGTTGTGGTCTGAGGAGGTCTCCAAGGCGTTCTCTTCCATCAAGTCGCATTTTGCCAGTGCTCCCATATTACATCGCCCCGATGTTGATAAGCCATTTATTTTAGAGGTGGACGCCTCTTCTGTTGCTGCTGGAGCAGTCCTTTATCAAAAGGACGCTCAAGGTCGGAAGCATCCTTGCTTCTTTTCTAAAACCTTTACACCTGCAGAGAGAAATTATTCCATCGGGGACAGGGAGTTATTGGCTATGAAGTTGGCTTTCTCCGAGTCGAGACATCTTCTGGAGGGGGCTCGCTTTCCCTTCCAGGTCTTCACGGACCACAAAAAATTGGTGTACTTGCAAACAGCCCAGCGGCTGAATTCCCGCCAGGCCAGATGGTCCCTGTTCTTCTCCCGGTTCCATTTCACCCTCCATTTCCTCTCCGGTGAGAAGAACATTCGGGCCGATGCTCTGTCTCGCTCCGTTGTATCCTCTGAGGAGGTGGAGGAGGAGCCTCGGCTCATTGTCCCCAGTGAGAGCCTAAGAACTGTGGCTCAGGTTTCGCTTGAGTCTGTGCCTCTGGGCAAGACTTTTGTGCCCACCAATTTGTGACCGGAGGTACTTTCTTGGGTACATTCCTCCAGGGTGGGTGGACATTTTGGGACAAAAAGAACATCTGAGTTGCTGGCGAGGACATATTGGTGGCCACATATGCTCCGGGATGTCAGGGAATATGTTCAGGCGTGCGTGTCCTGCGCGAAGAATAAGTCCCCTCAACAACGGCCATCTGGGTTACTTTTTCCTTTGCCGGTGGCAGACAGGCCTTGGGAGATGGTCGGGATGGATTTTGTGGTGGGCTTACCCAAGTCTCGGGGCTGCACCATCATCTGGGTGATAACCGACCACTTCTCCAAAATGGTGCGTTTGGTGCTGTTACCATGGTTACCGTCTGCACGGGCCTTGGCAGCATTATTTATTAGGCATATTTTCCGTTTACACGGTATGCCAAACAAAGTCGTTAGTGATCGAGGTCCCCAGTTTGCGTCTCGGTTCTGGAGAGAGCTGTGTCGGCTACTCAGCATTGAGTTAAATCTCTCCTCTGCGTACCATCCCGAGACGAATGGGTTGGTAGAGAGGGCCAACCAGACCTTGGTCACATATTTGCAACATTTTGTCTCTGCCAGGCAGGATGACTGGGCATCTTTGCTACCGTGGGCTGAGTTTGCTCTCAATAATGCTGTGGCTGACTCCACTGGACAGACCCCATTCCTCGTGAACTACGGTCAGCATCCGCGGGTTCCGATGCCCATGCCCGTGTCATCCTCCGACTCCAGGGTGGCAGACTGGGCTGTGTAGGCACGGGGCATTTTCTTCAGAAAGAGAGCGGGCATGATGTTGGAGACTGCGGACAGACAGTCAGTGGCGTTCTGTAGTACAGTGGGGGCAAGGTCAGGGGATGACGTGTATAGTTGTGTGCCATCAGCATAAAGATGGTACTGAAAGCCAAATCTGCTACTATAAAAAGGTGGCATAACCGCACGGCCGTGCGCTAGTATCAAATTTGTTACATGCTTGCGCCAGTGTGGTTATGCATGTGTTTAGGGACCCGGCTGAAATAAGCCCCAAGAATACAGGCACCTCCGGTGCGGAGTTGTGTGTATGGATTCCAGGTTCTGGCTGAAATTAGCCCCTAGTATACCGGCTTCTCCGGTGAGGAGTTTGCTGTGTGCATTGCTGACTACTTTATGTTGAAGCTGGGCAGTCCGGACGTAACCCGGTGGCGGCACGCGGACATCGCTATTAGTCAGCGTTTAGGTTGCGACTCTGTGGAGCAACAGAGTTCTCTTATATCGCCATATAGCGCACATCCTTTTATTTAGCGGCTCTGTGGAGTAACAGAGTTTGCCCACTTCGCCATATAGTGTTACGGGACCATAACTGCGACTGCGGGATAACAGAGTTCGCTCATACCACCTACTGCACCATCTTACTAGCAGCAGGTTCTGATAAACCAAAATAAGGTCCAATTATCACAAAAAGCCCTTCCCAAATGAGAGACTCCAAAAACAAAAGGTGTACAAACAAAAGTATCACAAAAGGAACTGGGCAACATAATATAAGAAAATCTATTTATTAAGTAACAAGAGATAAAATACAGGAGAAAAAACAAGAAGTACAACAGCGCCAGATGCACATAAAACTGTGGACTATGATACAGAAGCTATCTTGATAACACTACCACAGACGCCTAAGTCAGTATACTAGACACAGGTAGCATAAGCATATACCTCAATCAAATGGAGATAATGAGTATAAATAGGCGAATTATAGATGTAAAATATTAGCTATAAAAGCACAATAGCCTAGATATGGAGACCCAGTGGTGGTGGAGTCATGGGAAAAACACATGTGTGAGGCCTTTAAGGCAAAAATAATGGTCAAATGACCTAGCCCATGTGAATGAGCACAAAAAACAATAGCGCTATAGTAGCGTTCACATAGATGGACCATATATGTGCACACACATGATATCCCAAATAGAGCTCACTACCAATGTGTCAAAATATAATACAAATTAGTGGCAAATAAGGACTCCAATAAGCAGTCAGTATGTTTACCATACCACCGCTATTGCACATATGACCATAATGGAGACACAAAGGTCTCAGTGATGGTAGAGACATGTAAACATAGAACACTGAAAAATTCTTTAAGCAAAGTGCTGTGTGCATATCATCCTCCAAGTGGATGTACTCCAATTTACGCAGAACATCACCTGTGTCCTTGAGGTACGATGGTAGACTTTCAACACTAGGGCTAAGATAAAAATCAAGATATTTACCTGTCATTTCATTAAGCCCACCATTCCCCGACACAATCGGTCTGCGGGGAGGGGATATCAAATTTTTGTGCACCTTCGGGAGTAGATATAGACATGGAGTCCGTGGGTGTTCAGGTACCAACCCATCCTTGGTTTCTTTATTTATGTGTTCCTAATCATGCATTGATGTGTTTCTCCCTCTGTGTGATGGTCTTCCTTGCAATAAAGGACATTTTACATAACCGGAGAAGATGTTATTTTGAGATGAAGAAAATAAAATATACACTTTTCTATATAAGTGTGACCCTTAATAACTTGCTTTTACATGTATGTATTGCCTATATGGCTTGGGTCTATATACGTTTGTATATGTAATTTTGATTTCTGTGCTTTCTGGGATAAGTGAAGAGTCTCCACGAGCTCAAAGTACACTGGATTTTGGCCGTTGCAGCTGAAAGGAAGGCATCAGTAAACCAGGGGAGGAGTCCCGAGGAGAGAATTTGCATATTCCCAGTGCTTTCTGGGATAAGTGAAGAGTCTCCGCGAGCTCAAGGAATACTGGATTTTGGCCGTTGCAGCTGAAAGGAGGACATCAGTAAACCAGGGGAGGAGTCCCGAGGAGAGAATTTGCATATTCCCAGTGCTTTCTGGGATAAGTGAAGAGTCTCTGCGAGCTCAAGGAACACTGGATTTTGGCCGTTACAGCTGAAAGGAGGACATCAGTAAACCGCGCGCCGAGTTTTGGCTTATATTTCACCGCTTGATTATCTCTTGAACAATAAGAACATGGAAGAGGCTAGGAGCCATGTGGTGAGCTGCATTTCTTGCTACATGTTCATAGACTTACCAGTGGAAAAGCCGAACTTCACATGCCAGAAATGCAAGCTTGTGTCCCTGTTGGAGGAAAAGTTGCAAAATCTGAAAGAGAGGTTATCTACATTGAAGACCATTAAGGAAGATGAAGAGTTCTTAGACAGAGCAGAATTATCTCTTCATGTTACAGAAAGAGAAGAAATTCGAAGTGCACCTGAAGAAACAGAGGAATGGAAGCATGTGATCCAGAGAAGCAGGAGGATCGTGAGGCAGTCAGCACCAATTCGGCTCAGGAACCAGTACCAGGCTCTTACACAGGAGAATGATGAAGAAATACATCAAGATAAGACTTTGGCCACAAACAATAACCTTGTACGCCCTCAGAGTCCTCCTGAATGGAGAAAGAAAACTGTTGTGAAGAAGAAACGGAGAGTTGTTGTCATGGGGGATTCCCTGTTGAGAGGAACAGAGGCCGCTATCTGCAGACCGGATTTAACCTCAAGAGAAATGTGCTGTCTTCCAGGAGCAAAAATTAAAGATGTGTCTGACAGGATATCAGGACTCTTCAGACCTACAGATGACTACCCATTCCTGCTAACACATGTGGGGACAAATGACACCGCAAGAAACAACCTGGAAACCATCTGCAGTGACTTTGAAAACTTAGGTAAGAAAGTGAAAGAACTGGGAGTGCAGGTGGTCTTCTCTTCCATCCTTCCAGTGGATGTCCATGGAACAAGGAGGTGGAAGAAGATTCTGCAGGTGAACAACTGGCTATGTCGATGGTGCCGTCAGCAAGGATTTGGATTTTTGGATCACGGAGTGAATTACCTATACGATGGACTACTTGCTAGAGATGGTGTGCACCTTACGAAGACTGGAAAACATGTATTTGGAAGTCGCCTTGCTACACTCATCAGGAGAGCTTTAAACTAAAACAATGTGGGAAGGGAAGCAAAACGCCTGCAAAAGCCATACACCTGACAAATACTATTGAGAATTCTGCTATTAGAAGTGAAGGGGAAGAACAAAGACAAAAAAATCTACATAATAAAAATATTGGAGGAAGAGAAACCAATCACAAACTAAAATGTTTCTATACAAATGCACAAAGCATGGCAACAAACAAGGAGAATTGGAACTACTAACGCAGGAGAAGAAATATGATGTCATTGGAATCACTGAAACTTGGTGGGACGATACACATGATTGGAATACAAGGCTAGAAGGTTACAACTTATTTGCAAGAAACAGACTTGATAAACGAGGAGGAGGTGTCGCATTGTATGTTAGAAAAGCGACAATCTCCACAGAGATTGACGCTTCAGAGACTGGGAGTTCTGTGGAAACTGGGTAAGAATACAATGACAGAACAATGGAAAGGACACCATTGTAGGCATTTACTACAGCCCACCTATGCAAGCTGAAGATATGGATGAAATCTTTATGCATCAAATGGCCAAGTTCTCCAAAAAATATGACATAGTGGTCATGGGAGATTTCAACTATCCAGACATTTGTTGGGAATCTCTCTCAGGCAAAACTAACAGGTCAAGGAAATTCTTATCCTCTCTTGCTGACAACTTTATCTTCCAAAAGGTAGGGGAGAAAACAAGGGGATCTGCTACCTTGGATCTAATCCTTATAAACAGGGAAGAAATGGTTGAGGAGGTAAGAGTGGCTGGGACCCTATGAGGTAGTGACCATGCTATTTTAGAATTTTGGATAACAAGAGGAGGAAGACCTGTGAAGACTCAGACGTCAAGGTTAGATTTCAGAAAGGCAGATTTTAAGGAACTCAGAAAGAGAATTGGAGGGATCCAATGGCTGGATATCCTTAAGGACAAAAATGTGCAGGAAGGATGGCAAATCTTGAAAAATGAGATTCTCAAAGCACAATTGTTAACAATTCCGAAAAGAGTGAAGAATGGGAAGCATTTAAGGAAACCAGGATGGATGAACACAGAACTTAAACACATGCTAAAAAGGAAGAAAGAAATGTTTATCAAATGGAAAGAGGGAGGCATATCTAAAGAAGAATATAATGCCATCTGCAGAACCTGCAGGGCACAAATCAGATTATCTAAAGCTGACAATGAATTAAGGCTTGCAAGTGACATCAAAAGCAACAAAAAAGTATTTTGGGGATACGTTAAAAGTAAAAGAAAAGTCAAAGATGCTATAGGATTTTTACAGAATGAAAATGATGAAATGGTAAGACAGGATGTTGAGAAGGCTGAACTGTTAAATTCCTATTTTGCATCTGTTTTCTCTCCAGGATATCTATAAACAGAAAGCTAGTGAGGAAACACTTAGCTAACCTAAATGAATTCAAGTCTCCAGGTCCAGATGAATTACACCCCAGAGTACTGAAGGAGATAGCAGAAGAAATTCTTGAACCACTGTCCATAATCTTTGAAAATTCTTGGAGAACAGGAGAAGTCCCAGAAGACTGGAGAAGAGCAAATGTTGTTCCTATCTTCAAAAAGGGGAAGAAGGTGGACCAAGGGAACTACAGGCCGGTGAGTCTGACTTCTATACCAGGAAAGATCTTTGAACAAATTATTAAAGAACATGTATGCAAGTACCTGGATAATAATGAAGTGATTAAACAGAGTCAGCATGGGTTTGTAACTAATAAGTCATGTCAGACTAACTTAATTTCCTTCTATGACAGAATCACTGACTGGGTGGATTAGGGAAATGCTGTAGATATAGTATATCTTGACTTCAGCAAAGCATTTGACAAAGTATCTCACACAATCCTTATTGAAAAAATGACTAAGTATGGAATGAACAAGGCAACTGTTAGGTGGATTCATAACTGGCTTAGTGATCGGACCCAAAGAGTGGTCGTAAATGGCTGCACATCCAGTTGGAAGAATGTATCAAGTGGGGTACCACAAGGCTCTGTTTTGGGCCCTGTATTGTTCAACATCTTTATCAATGATTTAGATGAAGGAATTGAGGGTAAACTGATCAAATTTGCTGATGACACAAAGCTAGGAGGGGTAGCTAATGCTAGAGAGAGGATTCAAAAAGATATACATAAACTGGAGCAGTGGGCAGCAACTAACAGAATGGATTTTAACAGGGAAAAATGCAAAGTACTACATCTGGGCAATAAAGATGAAAAAAGCATATACAAAATGGGAGGAATAGGGCTAAGTAACAGCACATGTGAAATAGACTTGGGTATACTAATTGATCACAGACTGAACATGAGTCAACAGTGTGATGCAGCAGCAAAAAGGCAAATGCAATTCTAGGATGTATCAACAGAAGCATACAGTCTAGATCACGTGAGGTCATTATTGCCCTCTACTCCTCTTTGGTCAGACCTCATCTGGAATACTGTGTCCAGTTTTGGGCACCACATTTTAAAAAAGACATCAACAAACTGGAGCAAGTTCAGAGAAGAGCCACCAGAATGGTGACCGGTCTGCAAACCATGTCCTATGAGGAACGGTTGCAGGATTTGGGAATGTTTAGCTTGCAAAAAAGAAGACTGAGAGGAGATTTAATAGCTGTCTACAAATATCTCAAGGGCTGTCACATTGTAGAAGGATCATTTTTATTCTCATTTGCACAAGGAAAGACTAGAAGCAATGGGATGAAACTGAATGGGAGGAGACACAGATTAGATATTAGAAAAAACTTTTTGACAGTTAGGGTGATCAATGAGTGGAACAGGCTGCCACGAGAGGTGGTGAGTTCTCCTTCAATGGAAGTCTTCAAACAGAGGCTGGACAGACATCTGCTGCTTTGAGCAGGGGGTTGGACCAGATGGCCCAGGAGGTCCCTTCCAACTCTTCTATTCTATGATTCTATGATTCTATGATATGCTATTGAAATCTAACTATGTATATGATCCTAAATTCCATATATATTTGTATGTTTTCTCTTCTCCTTATGTGCTATTTCCTATCCATATATATGATATTAGTGGTGGCAATGGTGGCAAGGGTGCCTTGATAATTCAATGACAGTAATGTCTTCCCTTATATGGGAACTGAGGAGTATAGCACTACTATACATTTGACTTAGCCTGTTCAATTTATATTCACCAAGCTATGTCTCATATGCTCCAGCGGTGTGCGCTCTGATGTGCTGACTGTTTGCGAGTTGCCAAGGATGCGCGCCCTGTCAGCGTCGCGGGGCCCGCCCTCCAGCTGACGCGTCGCTGGTGGGTGTGCCTTGTGACGCTGGGCGCGAGGTACGTGGCTTCTGCTCTCAGTGTCGGCACCGGAAGCGACATATATATACCGCTGGCGTATTTCAATTTACCATGTGCATATATAAGGGGCACCCATACTCTTCTCTACACAACCCCCAGAGGAAGCTGATGCGAAACGAGCGTCGGGGTTCCCTCCACTTCAGGTAATATGCACACAGCACTTTGCTGAAAGAATTTTTCAGTGTTCTATGTTTACATGTCTCTACCATCACTGAGACCTTTGTGTCTCCATTATGGGCATATGTGCAATAGCGGTGGTATGGTAAATATACTGACTGCTTATTGGAGTCCTTATTTGCCACTAATTTGTGTTATATTTTGACACATTGGTAGTGAGCTCTATTTGGGATATATGTGTGTGCACATATATGGTCCATCTATGTGAACGCTACTATAGCGCTATTGTTTTTTGTGCTCATTCACATGGACTAGGTCATTTGACCATTATTTTTCCCTTAAAGGCCTCACACATGTTTTTTCCCATGACTCCACCACCACTGGGTCTCCATATCTAGGCTATTGTGCTTTTATAGCTAATATTTTACATCTATAATTCGCCTATGTATACTCATTATCTCCATTTGATTGAGCTATATGCTTATGCTACCTGTGTCTTGTATACTGACATAAAGGTACTGCCACACTAAACAATCCCGCTAGCGATAACGATAACGACGCATACTAATGCGATCGCTAGCGGGATTGTTTATATATCGCTGAGTGCGGCTTAACTTAGCGATATCGTTAAGGACGCTATCGCGGTTAGCGATCTCCTTAACGACTTTAGCGGTACAAAAGTACCGCTAAATCGCTAACAAAAGGTGCCACACTCAGCGATATATACTTACCCAGCGGGGGCGCCGACGATAAAATAGGGTCCGGAACGATTCCAGCGACGAGCGAGATCACAGCAGGATCTCAGCAGGGAGCTCGTCGCTGACAGATGCCGCACACAACAACATCGCTAACGGGATCGCTAAATAGTGACGTTTTTTAGCGATCCCGTTAGCGATGTTGTTTAGTGTGGCATACCCTTTAGGCGTCTATGGTAGTGTTACAAAGATAGCTTCTGTATCATAGTCCACAGTTTTATGTGCATCTGGCGCTGTTGTACTTCTTGTTTTTTCTCCTGTATTTTATCTCTTGTTACTTAATAAATAGATTTTCTTATATTATGTTGCCCAGTTCCTTTTGTTTTTGGAGTCTAGCAGCAGGTTCTGCCTGCACGGTGGACCCCGGGCTGCGAACGCACCTTCTATTTATATTTATTTGTTGCGTTCCGCAACGCATAACAAAAGATGTTTTTTGTGAGTGTTTATTTCTTTTGACTACCTGGTTAGTAATGGAAGTGTCTAATAGATCCTTCTCCATTACTAAGATGTGGTCTTAATATCAGTGCCAACTACTGACATCAATACCACAATCTCATTACCCTGAATGCCAATGCACCAGGGCAGTCGGGAAGAGCCAAAGCTAAGCGTCAGAATTGGGGGCATCTAATAGATTTGACATTTCTGGCACGACTGAAAGTTGATCTTATTAGTCTGGGAAAGGGCAAATATCCATGGTCCTTCCCAGACTATTGATATCAGTACTCAGCTGTCTACTTTGCCTTACCTGGTTTTTAAAAATAAGGAGGACCCCACATCTTTTTTAGTGTCCCTACGTTTTTAATGAGCAGCAAAGGCAAAGAAGACATTTGGGGCTGATATTAATAGGCTAGAAAGATCCATTGGATATTGGCTATTTCCCAGCATAATAAGACCATCTCACAACTGTCTGCTTTCCTTTCGCTGGTTATTAAAATAGGGAAACCTCCCATCTTTTTTAAAATTATTTATTTACTTATTATACATTGTCCCTCACTCCAGCATGTTTTGTAAGGGACTCAATTGATTGTAATGAATAAGAAATGCTCATGCGAGAATTGAGTAAACTAAATTGAATTTACTTAATACGATACGATACACTTTATTGATCCCAGGGGGAAATTACAGTATTCCAGCAGCAATACAAACAGCAGTACATAAAATATTAGGACAAAAATCTTGCACCAACATTACATAATAAATAAAAGTGGGTAGTTCAGGTGTATATAAGTCAATGTTAATTGACATTAGTACACCCGCCGTCAGTCATTATTTTCTACCACCCTTAGGAAATTATTATATATCCCCATAGCAGTAGGTACAAAAATAAATGATAAGATTAAACAATAAAGTCAAATAAATAACTGTGCATCAAAAACAAGCATTTTCATACATTACATCAATATTAAGGTACAATTCCATGAGCCTCTGTATCCATCTCTGCTGTATCTCTATGTAACTATCTCTCCCAAATTTCAGTCCTCTTTATATATGTTAAACTATACATTGAATCTTCTCTAAAGACATTGATGTCCCAAGGTATGTGTACTGGAGCCTTAAAAAGCCTCTATCTCATATATAATTAACAAGATAAAATCTCTGGGAAGGTACTGATTAGTCGACTCATCTTTAATGTCAAAAGTTATTTTTTAGAAGATAAGTGTCAAGATTGTAATCCCTGGACAGTTAACAATCTGATTGAACATTTAACTTTCAATGATCTTTTGCTAACCTCCCTGAAAGTAAGGATTTATATATATTACTGATTGAAACATATCAATAATTAGTATTGATTAATTGAAATGTTGAAACCAAAAAAAAAAACTCATTAACCTGTCACTAAAGCCCCCGTCTCACATAGCGATCTCGCTAGCGAGATCGCTGCTGAGTCACTAGTTTTGTGACGCAGCAGCGATCTCCCCAGCGATATCGCTGTGTGTGACATTCAGCGACGATCAGCCCCCCTGCTGGGTATCGCTGATTGTCGCTGAAAGGCCAGGACATTTTTTTGATCGCTGGTCTCCCGCTGACAGGCACGCATCGCTGCGTGTGACAGGCGGGAGACCAGCGATCCACTGGTAACCAAGGTACACATCGGGTTTCCAGGCGCAGGGCTGTGCCTATAAACCCGCTGTGTACCTTGGATACCAGCGCCCTGATGCAGGGAGCTGGTATCCAAGGTACACAGCGGGTTTCCAGGCACCGCGCAGCACCTGGAAACCCGATGTGTACCTTGGTTACCAGCTCCCTGCCTCAGGGCGCTGGTATCCAACGTACACTGCGGGTAACTGAGCGATGTTACCCGCAGTGTCGCTTGTACTGGTCGCTGCCTGTTTGGCAGCTCAGCAGCGATAATGTAGCGATACACCAGCGATCCTGATCGTTGTCGGGATCGCTGGTGTATCGCTATGTGAGACCCAGCCTTAAACTATACTAATTCCTCATAAACCATTTAAGATTGATTGCATTGTTTCTTACATGTATTTAATTATTTGCAACAAATAGAAAACCAATTTGGTACAAAAAAACAACCTGGACTAAGAAGAAAAACAAAAACAAAAAACAACAACATAACATTGGATCAAGGTGGATCAAATGAAAACAAAACAAAACATTCAACCAACAGATACTGAAATATCAAATGTCTTTAAAACATAAGCAATGATTATAAAAACATAAGTATTTTAGCTATATTGAAAGTGTCTTTACAAGTTAACATAATATTACAATTTTTCTCTTCTGTTGTAGCAGTGTAAAACAAGCTTTATATGTTATATGATCTGCTCTTCATTTGTCTCAGCGTCGGCTCAGAGTCTCTGTGATCTAGTTTGCATTTCCAATGGGAAAATGTAAGTATCTGTGTTCTGTCCTCACTGAATGAGGCAGACGTCATTGCAGTTATACAGACAGCTAAACCGCTATACCGGGGTCCAATAAGGAGACTGTGATTGAATCTGTGCTTTTATTGAACTTGATATATTGGCGCGGTGAAACTATAATACAAACATAATATACATACAATCAGTACACGGGCATAGTGGAAATACATATACATAGTACACTGTGAATAAACATTTGCAGACTAATACCTAACCAAAGGCAGAACTGATTAGACAGGGCTAATATAGGACAGGAATTAACTAGAGAGACATAAGTACATACCGGCGAATCTATCGCAAGAGGAGAGGAAAAGATGAGCTGCTTCCTGGATGCAGGCTGAAGGAAAATGGAAGAAAATAAAGGGAAATCTCCCAGAATACTTTGCTAGGCTACCATGATGCATTGCTAAGCTACCATCATACATTTCAAAAGGAGGGAAAGATATCTGAAAGTGAAAGAAAACATTATAACTGCGAATATGACACTGGTCACTAGAGGGAGCCAAGCACTAGATTGTCAAACTCGTACATAAACAGTAGTAAAAACAACAATTAGATGTCGGAGACAGAACACTCCCCATCTGGCATCAATGGATGTCACTATCCCTTTCTTCCGAAGGCAACAATAAGACCAATTCGGATACTGGTCTGGAGAATGTCTTAGGTTCATTCCCTATGGCCATCCTCAGTTCAACTTTGCAGAAGTTGCCATCCTTACTCGGGAATGTTGCAGTCACTAGACCAAGTGGCCACTGGTTCCGGTGAACTTGGCAGTCTTTTACAAGAACAAGGTCACCAATGCTTAGTGGATTGCCACTTCACCCGTGGCTGCAGGGTGGACAAATACTGTTTGCGCCACCTGTCCCAGAAAGTATTTGCAAGGCTTTGTACCTGTCTCCATTGGTGCTTGTAGAGGTCCTTGGTATCAAATCCTCCTGGAGGGGCACCGGATAGTCCTGTTTTCAGGGTAAGGAGAATAGCTGGAGTCAATAACTAGGGTTCCTCAGGGTCGTTAGGGACTGGAACCAAGGGTCTTGCATTGATTATGGCTGAGGCTTCTGCCATGAAGGTGGTCAGGCTTTCGTGGGTAAGCCTCGCTGCTCCTTCCTGAAGGAGAGTGGAGTCAAGAATTCTCCGTACTAGACCAATCATTCGTTCCCATGATCAACCCATGTGTGAAGAGTGAGGTGGGTTGAATGACCATGTGTAACCTTGGTCACTGAGGAACTTCTCAAGAGTCTTATAGTCTAGATTTAAAGGCATTCCTAATTCTTTTGTTGCACCAATGAAATTAGTACCTCTGTCTGAACGTATGTGCTTGATAGGACCATGGATGGCAACAAAACGTCTTAAAGCATTGATGAAGCTTGAAGTGTCAAGGGACTTGATGAGTTCTATGTGGACAGCTCTGATTGACAACATGACAGCCCAATGTTTACTATTGGCTTGTCCACCTCTAGTATGGCGTGTGACGACTGACCAAGGCCCAAACACATCGAGACCAACACTGGTAAAGGGAGGGTCTGGGCTGAGTCTATCTGCAGGTAGGTCAGCCATCTTTTGTGTTTGAGTCGAACCACGAAGCTTACAGCAGGTAATGCATTTGTAGATGACACTACTGACGAGTCTCTTTGCACCGAAAATCCACAGACCAGCAGTTCTGATGGCTCCTTCTGTAAATAGTCTTCCTTGGTGCTTGACCAGATTGTGATAGTGTTGTACAATTAAGTAGGCAACATGACATTTTCCGGGGAGGATAAGAGGGAATTTCTCCTCGAACTCCATTTTAGCTTCTTTGAGTTGGCCTCCAACTCTCAGCAGGTCATTGCTGTCTATGAATGGGTCGAGTTTCCTCAATACGCTGCTCTCTGGTATTGGAGCTTTGTTAATGAGACATTGGATTTCTACAGGGTAGGTTTCTCTTTTGAACATTGAGGATGATGTGGTTTCTGGAGAATTCCAAGTCTGAGGTAACATAGGTATTTTTACAAAGATGCCAACCTTTACATTTTTCTGTGTCACAAGTGTTAGAGGTCGAGTTCCCGCTTCTGCACAGGGGGAATCTCGAGCCATTCCCGCTGCGGTCCCCCATCCATCTCCGGCCGCAGTGGAGTCTCCTCAGCGGAGAAGTCGGTCCCAGCATCTTGCACAGCCTAGTACTGTGCAGAGGATTACTGCTGCCTCTCCAGGTTCTGCTATTGTGGCCAGTACTGGTCAGCGGTGAGCAGACGTCTTTAGGACTAAGTCCAGCGTTTCCCCTTCTGAGCATGCCCAGGGTAAGATCTCTCATTGGAGATCAGGGGTCACATGCTCAGGTACTGCAGCAGGTCCTATTGGTCCACCAGGAAGGTCCTGAAACTACATGTGTTCTGGAACAGTTTCTCATTGGTCCTTTTCTGGCAGGCCCTGTAGTTGCTACTATAAAAGGGTTGTATTTCCATGCGGCCATGCGCTAGTATCAATTGCATTAAGTGCTTTGCGCCAGTGTGATCATGCACGCATATGGTTAGGGCTCGGCTGAAATAAGCCTCTAGAATACCGGCACCTCCGGTTAGGAGATTTGTATGCACGTGTTTAGGGCTTGGCTGAAATAAGCCCCTAGAATACCGGCTTCTCCGGTGAGGAGTTGCTTGATTGCGTTGCTGACTGCATGACCACGGACTGCTATCCACACAGCAGTTACCTGTGCATCCCTGTGGAGTTAACAGGACACAGTCCCTATCTGTGCGTCTCTACCTCAGCGACTCTGTGGTGTAACAGAGTTCGCTTTTACCGCCATATAGTGCCACAGTATCTATATTTGCGACTCTGTGAAGTAACAGAGTTCGCCTATACCGCCATCTTACTAGCAGCAGGCTCTGCTTGCACGGTGGACCCGGGCTGCGAACGCACCCACTATTTATATTTATCTGGTGCGTTCCGCAGACCCTAACAGTATACTAGCGCCAGGGTCTGGCTAGTAAATTGGCGGACGACCAGCGTCTGCAGTGGTATATCCAGCAGCTGAAGGGTAGGTTGGCGACTGTAGAGCGCACAACCTCAGCTGTGGATGTTACCGCAGTCGCTGTTCAGGCTGCTAGTGTGGCTGCAGCCAGTTTGTCCTCTGCTACCCCTGCTCTGACTTTTTCCCGCCTCCCACTTCCAGACAAGTTTACTGGTGACAGTAAACAATGTCGGGGTTTAGTCAGTCAGTGCTCCATACATTTAGAGCTTCTGGCTGCACGTTTTCCCACGGAGCGGGCGAAAGTGGGTTTTATCATATCCCTTTTGTTAGGCAGGGCGTTGGAGTGGGCAACGCCGTTGTGGGAGCGTGATGATCGTGTGGTGCAGAGTGCTCCTCTCTTCTTGGATACTCTGAGACAGGTCTTTTTAGGACCTTGTGTCACCCACGATACGGCTCTCCAACTGTTGGCAATCACCCAGGGTTCATCCATTGTCAGCCAGTTCGCCGTCCAATTTCGGACTCTGGCCTCTGAGCTGGAGTGGCCAGATAAAGTCCTTATACCAGTGTACTGGAGGGGGACTGGCAGACCATGTGAAGGACTCCTT